>CAKNWT010331640.1:0-14864 GCA_932066315.1 Andricus coriarius
CACAAAATCATATTTGCCAAAAGCCATCCTTAACACTCAAAAACCACCCTTAATACAAATTACGCACAAATTATAAGTCTCTGTATATTATAATTAAGGGCTCATTTGAGGCTCTCTTAATGCCCTATTGACAAATTTAATGATCAACTATTTAAAAAAAACGGGGATTACGCTGGCTAAACGCTAAGTTGACGGAGGCACACGTGAAAATAATATTGAATCGAGTTCTAACCTATGGCGTAATTAAGGGCTCATTTAAGGCTCTCAAAAATCACAAAAACACATCTAACCCCTGCAACTCAAAAACCACCCTGAATACAAATTATGCAAAAATTGTAAATCTGTCCATAGCATATGTGAGGGCTCATTAAAGGCTAATTTAATGCTCTGCTTTAAAAAAAAACAGGGATTATGCTGGCTGAATGTTAAGGTGATACGCGAAAAGAAGGCAAGTATTGAATTTATCATATTTCTTTTAATACCATACAATCTACATTTGAATCATTGCGATTTCACTAATTTTCAGTGCAAGTCCTTACTGATTTCAATTAGTGGACTTTCATAAGTTTTTTTCATGCATATCGCCCCCAATTTTGTACGAATACATAAAAAATAAATGCGTTAAAAATGATATTTAGGAGATTCTGGATGCTCCATGATTTTCAATACATATTTTCCATACGAAAAAAAAGACGTTTTGGTACATTTTATGCAGAAGCGTCAATATTAGGTTATTCGAGATGAAACTCAACATTTTTCTTCACAATCAGCTGTCAAATACGAAAGAATAATTAGTTCTGAAATGTCACCCCCATAAGTCGCATAAAAATCATAACTAGCGCCAGAAACTCGCGAAGCCCAATTTTTCACTCATGAAGTTTTTTTGGGACCCTATAAAATAGACTTATGGGGATGTTATTCAAAAACTAATTATTCATTTATATTCTTTAACAAACTGTGAAGAGAAATGTTGAGTTTCAACTCGATTCACCTAATATTGATGAATCTGAATAAAATGTTCTTCGTAGCTTTTGATTACCAAGAATATGGTTATTTTCCTCAAATATGGAGCAATTCGCTGAAAGTCCACGTTTGTCCGAGGGGAGGGGGTAGGGGTGGATGTAAAAATGTGGTAACAAATTGTCTACGTGCTATATGGACGGCCCCTTATCAAATTTTCTTCTAGAGCAAAATTAAGGGCTTATTTATAGCTCTCCGAAACTAGAAAAAACTAACTTTATTATCTGATATTTTGAGCCGACACTTCTTTCATTCCTTGTACTCTGTGCCGGTCTGTTTATAATATCATATTTCGTTTAACTGTTTTGATGAATACTGTAAGCAAATGATATCGTAGAGGTTCGAAAGCACTCAAATCTACGAATTTAGACGTGAATATGCCCTGTTGCCAGGCTAGCGCCAGGGTGGCACCATGAATTCGGCATCAGACCTCCGTTAATTTCCTCTCAGTTTCATTTCCCTACGTGTGACCGATGGAAGTAAACGGATTGTGATTAAAATTCTTAATATTTGAAGGAAAAAACTGTAAATCGCAAAATAGACCATTCGATTGTTACGCGTGAAGTTTTTTTATGTCTTGAATCAGTGACAATGTGTTCTGTTCCTGGAAGAAAGCCGAAAATTTCGGAAATTCTCGTAATATCGAGTATCCAGAAACTGAAAGATGACATTTTTTTGGAAAATGGAAAATTAAAAGGTAAAAGCGATGAGGTTTGGGAAAAACTCTCTGCAGAATTAAGTGGTGAACTTAGTGCTAAAACACTTTATACTAAAATGTGCAATCCAGCTTTCCGCAAAAAGCTCGGCCTGGAGCAAAACCCATGCAATGAGATAATCTTAAGTGAAAACCTTACTGACACTTCTGACGAGACCGAAGAAATTCGATCCGATGACGAAGAAGGTGTTATGCAATTCTCTATATATTCTGCTAAAGAAGAATATGAAAAACTTTTTGTAACAAGAGAATATAAGAGAAGAGAATTTGGAAAAAGAAAAGATTCCATGAGGACTTGTCTTCGATTGGAAGCTGGCAGGTGGGAGCATTGGATTACGGACGAAATATGGAACGTGACGAAGCTGCCCTGCAGTTTTAATTTTCGTGGGCATTATCTAACTCAGGATGGTAATGCCGGTAAAGTGAAAGGTACGTATTTTTTCATATTTACAAATCGTTGATAGAAAAATTTACTGCGTTTTCCTTTTTGCTAATTATAATTTTGAGAAAGTGAAAAAATCTGTCTCAGCCAAATTTTTTCATGAAAAAAAGCAGATAAGAATTTATACTGTTTTAAAAATTTACGCGAATTGAATATTATTCCAAAACTGCCGGTCCAAAATTACCATTTTCTGAAATTTCCAAATTTACCAGAGATTTCCAAAATTGTCTAATTCATGAAATTACAAGAAACTTCTAAAATTAGCCAACATTTTCTGTAATCAGCTTTATTTTTTGCTTGTCTACAACTGCACCTTCGCGCAATGAGGCCGAAAGCATTTGTTGTGTACAGAAGTCGGTCTACAAGCCAATTTTCAAAAGATTTTTATGTTTTTTTAAGACTGTGAGGCTTTCAGGTAGATCATGCTGGTGCAGAAAATTCACTTTGACCAAATAACAAATCTTCATTTGGCAACAAAAGAAACAATGTTTCCTGAGTTGTCAGATTTACCTTTTTCTTTCTTGAGTCAGTATGATAACTATCAATCAATAATTTGCAGTAGTTTAGAGTAAGCAAAGAATTTGTTGCAATCTTTTCAACAAATTGATGAACAAATGCCATTTTCTCGTGGTTTCGCAGTGCTTCGTTGCTCGAAATTCATTGTTTTTATACAAAGTATCAGATAAATTAATGAGTGATTGTGATTAGTTAAGAGCATAAGCTGTTTTACAATTATTAAAAAAAATATATATATATATATATATATATATATATAAACAAGTATGTGTACTATTTTATAAATTTTTAAAAAGTAATTGTCGTGCGTAACAATGAATAGGCTCAATTTTCTTGCGGAATCAACCTAAAATGTCTTACCAATGACTCCTAGCTGTCATTTTTTCAAATGAACAGCAATTGTTAATTATTTAAAAAATATTTATAAACAAATCACAGTTTCAACATTATTCCACGAATAAGTCAAATTCTTTGCGGAAACAAATAACAATGTATTGCTAGTTACTCTTTGCTGTAATTTTCTTCAAATTGATAAAAAATATTAAAGATTTGAACAATTTTTTATAAATAAATACACATTTTTACCATTTTTCCAAGAATAGGCTCCATTTTCTTAGTGAAATCAACTAAAAATGTATAGTCAGTGACTTTAAGCTGTAATACTTTGCCGGTGTACAAAAGCAGTTAATGATTTAAACAATTTTTATAAACAGATGTATATTTTGACCACTTCTGCATGAATAGTCTTATTTTTTGGGGGAGTAAACTAGAAATGTCTTACATACCAAAGACTCCTTCTTGTCATATTTGTAAAATTAAAAAGAACTGTTGATTATTTAAACAGTATTCATAAACAAAATCACAGTCGGACTTTTTTTCCATAATAAATATTAATCATTGAAAAACGGTCAAACTGTCGATTTGTTTTTAAAAATTTTTGAATAATCAACACTAATATCTCAATAGCAAGTCATATTTTGTTCATTCCACAACAAAAATTTATATTTATCATGGAAAAATAGTCAAACCGTAAATTTTGTTATAAATATTGTGTAAAAAATTGTCAAATAGCAGCTTTTCTTAAATAATAGCAATTATGCATTAACTTCTTTCATAGTTTATATAAAAACTATGAATTTTAAACAAGTAATCATTACGAATCAGGAGGAAATGGATTTTGTTGAATAATTTGTTTGAAACATTATGAACAAATTGTTTTTTCATTATCTTACAGAAATGTAATATACTAATACACTGACCCAAGCTCTTTTTTAGTCAATTTAAAGATTTTGAAGAAAAAGGTTATGTTTGGGTGAAGTGAATTTTCTGCCCCGGCTTGTTATACCTAAACGTTTTATCTACAATTGTTTAAAACAGTTTTTATTACATGTTCTTTACTGAAATAAAAGAGTGTAAGCAATTTTTATGCATTAATTTTTCAAGGTGAATCAGTAAAAATTCGTACTGATTCGATTCAGTGATTCATTCGTCACATATGTAAATTTAGAAAGTAAGAAAAATTTCAAATTAATATTATAAAAAGTAAGGCATATTAGTAACCCCCTGAAAAACAGGCGTTGGCATAATTTCCCACTGGTTGAAATCTCACTGGTTTAGTTTTAAAGAAATATTTCAAATCCATTAAAACTGTCTTGATTAAAAGCATTGCAAATTTTTAACTATTTGTCGGTGTCCCAGCCCAGCTCGAATAACTTAGTCTTGTAGTGATCAGCATGTTTTGATTTATACAATAAAAATAAAAAACGATACAAATAAATGTGTCCTCTTAATCTGGAAAGGTGCAATACATTTGAAAAATACGAAAAATAAATTTTTTGGCTGTTTTCATAAATCGCTTTGTACCAAATTTCCAAATATTATAGAATTTTAATTATACACTCAGAGATATGTCCTCTTGTGACAAAAGGATGTTTCTTGACGTGAATGGAATTTCCTGTTGAATTGAAGGTTGAGAGGATTTTCATTTGTCTCAACAGGATCCTTTTGCCGCAAAAAATTTTCCTTTAACGACTAACTTCACCTAATGTTGCAGCCAAATAATTCTGCTTGTGTAAAAAATAGATTCACGTCGTTCAAAACAAAACAGGCAAGAGAACGATATTTTTCTTTCAAGACAACTTTTTCTCTGAGTGTAGTAACCCGCGATGATAGTTTCTCATTAACAAGAATATTTTTATATTGAAAAATAAAATATCATTAATAACATTCTAATTCTATAACTAAATGAATCTGTGACGTAGACTTTGTTTTTTAATCAGTAATCCATCATAACAGGTACAATCCATTTTTCTCAGCGTGCTCACTCAAAAAATCTAATTTGCCGAGTCTAAGAGTCAGACTTTGGCAAAGTGTTGTTCTATCGGATAGTATTCTATGGGGAGAAAATGTATCATCTGAATAAATATTTTCCGAGGGAGAGGGGTGGAAACTTTTTAGATTTTCTTGGATATCGTCTACTTCGGCGATTTTTAACTCTTCTATTGGCGATAAAAAAAATTTTTGTGCACTGAAATTTCGATATGCTTTTACACACTGTTTCCATTGATAATAAGCATTTAAAAAAAAGAATACTTCACCTTCAGAAATGAAGGTCAAAAATAAATTGAATTTCTTTTCACAGAAAACATTTTTTTTGAAATTTCATCTGGGCTAGAAAAAAAGGTTGGATTTCATTTAAGAAATTAAAAATTAAAAAGTGAAGTTGAATTTGTTATTGACACAAATAAGTTTTAGGTTCTTCGGTAACTCAAGATTCCTAAAGGAAGAAACTCAAACTTTCGCTCTGGCCCAAAAAACTGCTAAGAAAAGTGTCCTTCTATGAAAATAGTCATATATGTATATATTTTTTTAAATGGTTACTACCAATGAAAAGGACGTGAAAACATATACAAACTGAAGTCGAAAATTTTTTCTCCATTGATATTAAAAAAATAGGACAGAACTTCCCTCAAGTTAGACTTGGAGTGGGCAACTTTGATTTATTCAGTGGGTAAACTTGAAATATAATCCCTCTCATATGAATAACACGAAAATCTATTGTTATAGAAATGATACTTTTCTTTATATTTTAGGTTATTGCACATGCGGGAGTATGCTTACATGCCATGTTGACAATTACACGTTCGTTAACGATGTTAAAATTGAATGTAGGGTAAAAAAAGGCAAAAATGTAGGCAAATGCAGAAAGCGCTATTTGAGAGCCCCAGTTCGACAGGAAGTAGGAACAGAGTTGCTTACAAAAGGTGCCGAACTGTACCGTACGGAACAAGCGGCAAAAAGAATGAAGTCTGGTGATGGAGAGCCAACTACTTTGCCAAAGGCGTCTGTACTAAGGGTTGTGAAAACAGAAGCAATAAATTCAAAACATCTTCATGCAGATCCACGAAAAGCTCTTGAAATCATGAAGTATACAACATGGGTCAATTCCATCCACAGTATTGGACACAGTCCGTTTTACGCACACTTCTGGACTAGCCATCAAAGGATGTTGTACTTGCGTCACGCACGCAATAACACATCTAGTGTTTGTATGGATGCTAGTGGAGAAATGATACGAGCAATGGAATGGTTCCCGGGCGAAAAGAAAAAACCTATTTTCCTCTATTTAATTGTAGCAAATGATGAGACTGGCCAATATATCGTGGCTATGATGATAAGTGAATCACATAATACTGTGACAATTTTAAATTTTTTAAAGGAATGG
Source organism: Andricus coriarius (assembly GCA_932066315.1). Taxonomy (NCBI): domain Eukaryota; kingdom Metazoa; phylum Arthropoda; class Insecta; order Hymenoptera; family Cynipidae; genus Andricus; species Andricus coriarius. The sequence continues at coordinate 6,418 of CAKNWT010331640.1, forward strand.
ACTCGTCTAGGCGCTCCTCACCCAAAAGAATTTACTGCAGATGGGGCTCTAGCAATATTGACTGCAGCTATTGAAGCTTTCACGCAGTATAAAACAGTAGAGGAATATAATATTGGTTGCGGAGAAGGTCAAATACCTAGATGTTATATTCGAATAGATGTAGCACATTTTCTGAAACTTTATGTTGATTTCTTAAGTAAACTGACGAATTCAAGAAAAGTCCGTATTTTTTACAAAGCATCGATTGGACAATTGATAACATGTCTAACAATGGAAAGTGCTTCCAAAATTCTAAAAGCCATTTTGATTGTTGCGCACTGTGAAACAGATGGTCGTCTCTTAAATACAAACGAGGATACTGAGTGTGACAAGCAAAGACAATTTTTGAAAAAATTGCTTGATCCTAAAGATCTTGAAGAACCAGATACCATTAGCGATACAAATCCCGAGGTCTGGCCACCTAACCGCCCACAAGACGAAAGCATCTTCAATAATCCAGAAGAAAACATTACGCAGCCGTCGAACTTCTTGTCTCGTTGGGCCGAGGATCTAAACAAAGAAGCGAAGGAAGTGTCAGAAACGGAAACTGGAGAGCACGATAATGCCTATCACCTTCCACAGCTCACCCAACGTCTTATGAGAGACATGAAGTCGTACCCTCTTTGGTCGTGTATTATGAACGATCAAATGGGGTACGGTAAGACTCCAGCTTCTAGTGCTGCCGTCGAAAGCCAAATTAAAAATGTAAAAAAAGATCTTTTCAACAATAATAAAGCTTCTCCAATGAGATTAGATGACTATGTAAATACCATGCTAACGTACGTAGTTGGGCGTTCGAATATCATCGAAGCTAAAGCGATGGAAATCGATTTCAGGGAAGAAAAAAATGACGATTCCTCCAGGATTGACAATCAGATTCCCACGCAAGATTTAGCACAAGACCACGCCAAGCAGGTACTTAACAGTACATCCATCGGTTTCAGTAATGCTGAATGTAGTTTAAATACTGGAGAAGTCGAAAACGTCATTGTTTGTAACGAAATTTACATGCAGGATGATGAGGCCCTTCAAGGTATTTCATGAGCGTGAATGTTATATCACTTTATTTGCTTTTCTGCCATTTATTGCACTTTTGCGTATGCTCTTTTTACTTGATGACATTGTAGTATTTCATATTTAAATTTCTTTCTAGCATCAGTCAACAATCCGAAGAATTTCCGAGCAAGATCAGTCAAGAAGTTGGCAGGAACACGAAGAAACCTTTGTCAGATGTGCTCTGAGGGAATTACGTCCAGTAATGTTGTAGGTGTACGCGAAGAGGAAATGCTGTGCCATAGATGTGTAGGAATTGAAAGTATTCCTCAGATCTTAGCATCTAGGAAAGAAGAAAATTGGAAAGGATTGACAGAGAGATCATCTAAATCAAGGACAAAGAATGCCAAACCAGCTTTATATTTAGATAAAAATATAAAAACTTTTGAGGCACTTTCTCACGACAAGTTGACAAGCATTCCTATCATAAAGAATGGAAACAGCATGGGATTGATGGTAAATTTGCAAGCTAGCAATTTATATATTTTTGTATCGTGTTGTTTATTTAAAAAACACGTTCGTTTCGTAACACTGCTTTGACCACACTTTGCTGTCCTGGCATACCTCCTTAGTTTCCTTCATACGTCCTGCATTTTCTCATGCAAGCTCTTGCATTTCTGTGGCTTCTTATGTCTCTCCGAATTAGGGTCTCATTCACACATTCTAACTATTCTTTCCTAGGTCTGCCTCTGAGCACACTGTAAATTACTTTACCTTGATATACTTGTTTTGCCAGTCGTTCATATTTTATTCTCTCAACATGTCCAAACCATCTCAACAAATTTGTTTAATTTCTGTCAAATAGTGTCTCATCTATATCACATTCTATGGGGATTCTTACGTTACCAACTTTGTCCATTAGCGTTTTACCCCACATCATGCTCAGGTATTGTATGACATCTGCGCAAGATATTATCTGCAAATCATCGATGGACTCTGCCGTAACAACCTTATCATCTGCGAACGCTAACCCACGCACCCTCACTGACCCGAGATCCACACCTTCTTCGTCGAACAGGGTCACCATACTTAGACACTTGTCCATGAATTTAATAAATAGCCATAAAGACAGAACGCATCCTTTCCTAACACCTTGCATATTATCGAACCAGTCACTCAGTTTTACATTTACCCTTACAGTCACTTTGCTACCCGCATATATTGTTTTTATTGCTTGTAGAAGCCATCCATTGACTCCGTTCTCTTTCAGGACTTCCCAAATTTTACTTCCACCCACCTTGTCTAACGCTTTTTCTAGGTCGAAAAATGCATATTATAGTTTTTAAACTAATAATCTTTCCTTTTTCTTACAGCCTATCGTTATACGTCATGTAGCATATTCTTATACGAACACTTGTGCTTTCGATGCTCTTGCACAAATAATGGTCGTCGCAGCTAAAGATTACATCAGCCTTGAAACCTTATTCAATCACCTTCGGCGCACAAATCCCACCATCGATTTTGTAATGACTGTGGCAAAAAATGGTACTGCACATTGTTATCGTAAAAGAGCAGCTATTTTAAATGATATTATTGCTACAGTCGACCAGCAAAAGATGAAAATAGTTGGTGATAATCAAATACTAGTAGAATGCTCGCTGAACGTATTTGCAATGGCTCATAAACTGTTCGCTGACGTGTCTGAGAGTACAGTACTTGAAACCTGCAGAGGAGGATGTGTCCCCCGAGTCAAGAAACAAAAGGAATTCTCATTACCAAACGCACTTCTTAACGAATACTGTTCTGAAGATACTATGTTTCGAATGTTAACGGAGAATTCAACGTGCCACTATTGCCCTGAAATCGTAGAAAGAAAATTCGAAACAAGTGGTACGTATATCCCAGGTGGAAATACACCACTGGCGCAGTACTGCCCCAGTACAGATTGCCGGAGTCCCAGTGCTGGGCATCAGTACTGGATCAGTACTGGCTGGTATTGCTTCACAGTACTGGCATGCGGTACTGGCAAACCGCTGGCGTATGAAAATGCCGGAGTTAATTTTGACTGCATATCGTCCATTTCTTATTTATAATTACAAAAGTATGAATTTTGAACTTTTTGTTTAATTTTAATACCCACTATTGCTATACTCTAAAGATATAACAAAAAAGGTACTTAAAAAATAAATAATAATTTGCGATAATTTTGTCTATAAATATTAATGGTCATGCTCAGTATGAATACATATATTAAATTTTTAAATATTATATTACAAATGAAATTTCTAAAGTTAAGGGGTTTCGAACTTACATCTATACCTGAATCTATCGCCTAGCAGTCGGTAGTCGTAACCATTACTCTGTACCTACAGAATTAAAAGTCAGTGAAAAATCCATCCTCATAAGCCACAGCTCAAGAATTAAAACAACAATTTTTTAACTCCTTTTTCTCATAAATTTGTTTATTATCATACGACATCATATAGATGTATAATAAATGAACTGTTAGGGGAAATATAAATAAAATAATTTTTAAATAAATAATTTAAATCAATTATTTTATTTATATTTCCCCTAACAGTTCATTTTTCATTTTTGTCTATTTTTTCGTTTGTGAGTATGTAAATTTATGAGAATTTTAATGAGCATTTAAAACTTGTATCGACGGAACTTAGAAATTTTATGGCGTACTGCAACAATTTTTTTAATAACAAATTTTTTTTAACTTTCGTGTAACGTTTTGCTTTTTAGGTGTTTTAGACTGTTTTACAACGATTAAGAATTACATCAAATGTATTTTTTTCATAACATTTATAATTTATCATAAAGATGGAACTTAAAATTTTTTTGTTTAAAAAAAAACAGAAAAAAATTGTTTTCGCGATATTTGTATTTATAGTTCTTCGAAATTTTAGAACACATGAACCATATTTTTAGACGTTTTTTTCGCAGTTTTTAAACATTTATACTGTCGGCATAGTACTGCGCCGCTCGTGGAGCCAACCGTCTGCCAGTACTGGGCGAATTGCCGGTGATCTGTACTGGCGACCAGTACTGCGCCGGTGGTGAACTCCGGCGGACTACTGAATTTTCCACCTGGGAATGGCAATGAAATATTAACAACGATTATTCTCTTGATGTTATATTTATCAGACTTGGACGTACATTTTCTCTTTCCTCAAAGCTACAATGTCGGAAACTATACTCACAGAAAGATACCGGCTGCATCTTTCACAACTTAAAATTCTTCAATAATAACGAATTATTAATTTAATTCAAATGTTCTTTTCTACAGAAGTATGGGCGAGTCAATGCAAAAAAATTAACATCAATTATAGATGTTTGAATTTTATTGTTTTTGATTCTTTAATTTTTTTATTATTTTTAAGGTTCACTTATTTTCATGGAGATGGAGGATGACCAAGATAAGATAAATCTAGATAAAATCCCCATGAGCTTCCCAGATCTTACGGGAAACAAAGAGGACAAGTACCTGCTCATTGGAGTTGTGAAATACACTAATCAAAATCTAGAGAACCAATGGGAAGAGAGTAAAAAAAAACAAAAATTCGAAAGAGGCGCATAAGACGAAAATAGTGAACATGGGAATTGGTCATTATACAGCAGTCTGTAGACGTCATAACACTTGGGTCGAGTATAACGATTCACATGGCACCCAGCACTGCTTGAAAAGCGAAACAGACAAAATATTTTTTGCTGGCATATTAATATATGCCAAAATACCGCGAAATAAATGAAATATGATATCGAAGATGTTAAATGTATTTTCTGTTTCCTTTCATATCTTAACTACGAATTTTTAACAATGAAATAAAGTATAATACTCATTCGTATGTTATGGTCAAAACTCGAAGTGCGGTCGCTTCGATGTACTTCAAGTTTTGAACATTTATGGGCATCTCCACGGAAAGTGTCATTTTTTCAACAACAAAAAAAAGTTTCAATACATATTTAAACGGTAATACATTTCAAACTTTTTTGCAACATTCTAAATACATATAGAAACGCATTATTTATCATGGTCAATATCTTTGAGCATGCGCTCAGCTTGCAATAAATATCGAAATTAGTATGTCCATAAGCTTAATTGAATGAATAATATTTTAGGAATGGAAAATCAAGGAGGGTTGTTTTTTCATTTTAAATTCTCAGGATACTTTCCATTAGTGTGTTAATCACTATTTTCTTGATTAAATAGTATATAGTGCCAGAGGCACATATACTATATCGAAGGGGAGTTGTAGGCGAGTCATAGGGGATTTGGAGGTGAGCTGTAAACGAGACGAAGACGAGCCGGAAACGACCCGAACATGATGTACCTGAAGTTCCGAACGTTCCAATGAACGAAATATTTTTCGCCATTTCTATTTCACCCATTAATATTGTTTCAGTTGCAATTTAAAATATGCATTATCATTCTTTTTCAATAATAAATCATTTTTAATATAAATAAATAGACAATCGAGCACTTTTTCTGGTTAACAAAGTTATCATTAAAAAATTTCGTTCATTTGAACGTTCGGAACTTCAGGTACATCCGAACATGAGCCGATGGCAAGTACTGTAAACTTCACAAGAGTTGCAACTGTCTACTTTCAGCACCTGTTGCACACAATATTTTTTGTAACAAATGCAGGAAATGTTCGATTTGAGAAACAATAAATACAAATTTTTCGGAAATTTATGGAAAATTGCTAAATTACCGGAAATTTCAGGTATCCAAAAACTTTGGAAATTTTCGGTAATTTCTGGTAATTTATCAGTCATTTATGCTAACTTATCTCTTCGAGTTTGTAAAATCAGTATTCACTACTCACAATTAATCTCTCAAGCGTCAAATCATAGTGAAGTGAAGTGATGATTCCGGCAGTCCTGGAAATAGATTCTGAATCGAAATTGCGCAAGCGCAACAGCAAGACAAAGTAATCTGGCTCGAACTGCGCATGCGTAGCAGCTAGAAAATGTAATCTTATTCAAAGATCACAAGCGCAGCAGCAAGAAAAAGTATTTTTGTAACTGCTTTTTACCACGGTTTTAGAATTGGTCACTTTCCGCACGCAATACATGCCCCGAAAAGCGAACATTTCGTGCGTGCGGTACAAAAAATATATAACGAGTGCCTGCAAAGAAATAATGCGGACTTTATTTGAAAAATTCCAAACCTTATTACTAAATTTTAAGTCATCATACTTTTGTCTTTTATTTTAAATCATGGTGGGTTGTTTTTCCAACACTGAAATTATATCCTGACCATTTAGAATATCACAGTTCATAAATTTAACGGTTCAAAGAAAATATATAATGTTATTTATTATTCTTACAACGAAGTATTGCGAAATATCACAGGAAAGTAAAAGTTAATGTATATTGCTAATGATTCTTTTTCTATTATGCTCAGCTTTCTTTTAAGCTTCTGCTTGACGTTTGTTACGTTTCTACGCAGCAAAAACTCCTAATTTATATTACTTTTGTTAAAAAATGATACAAATCAATATTCAATAATATCATGTATTTATTACCTGATAATATTTAAAATAAATTACTTTGGAATTCGTCCAAAACTATGATCACATTAAATATTTTGTAAAAAATATATAATTCTTTAGTGAAAAGCAGTACAAAAAGAAAAAACAATAATTATAAGCGAATACATATTTTCTTTGTAATTTGAGTAACAAAAAGCACCATACATTTGAAGAAACACATACAAGTATATACTTTACCATATAAACGCAAATTATATGGATAATTTGATTGAAAACTGAAAAATTATACTTGAGGCTAGAAATTTCAAGCCCAAAGGAATACATACTTATTCTCTAAGTTCTATTAAACATAATAAATTATGTTGCATAATAATCTAAAAATTGTATTATATTATATTATGGATACTGATGTTATAATTCGCCAATATAGAAACAATATAATATATTATATAATAATATTACAGTTTCTCTCTCTGATATTACTCAAATAAAATTTAATGGAAATTATATTGGGATGTGTCACGAAAAATGTACTTTCAACAAAGTAAGCAAATGAAATGATGGTTAACGTTTAATTCAAATATGGTATTAACTTTCAAAAAACATTAGAAAAGTTTTCTTAAACTCTTCTCTAAATCAATTTGTTAGAAAAGGTTTAACTTATTATAATAACGATAGATTTATTTGTCGAAAATTTGACATAATTATTATTTTTATTTTGTATTTTTACTAAAATAATGTCAGTTTGTGAAAAATTGTAGGCCTTTCAAATATAAAAAGCTCATTGTTCCAAAAATATTTCTAGACGAGTTATATACTTCTTCTATTATTTACCTACTTTTTGTAATATTTCAAAATATTCTAATTCTTTTGAGAAAAGTTTTAGACAAAAGTTATTCCTTTCAATAAAATGGAACTTTTTTGTCGACACGTAACTTCTGAAGAAAATCTATTTATATAGATATTTTAACTTTGATTTTTACGAAATGCACATGATTTTTGAGGCACATAATTTCCTCGCGGGCACGTTTTTTGGCCACCGAAATACAGCAAAATCAGCAAAAAATGTAATCCCATCTTGATGCGCTAGATTTGTACAGCTGCTGGCACTGCAGTGGACATTTTCGCTGAATCCTTGGAGTGGGCATTTTATTCTTTAATTGGACATAACTTTTGCGCGCACTGCGATATTTGAATTGTAAAAGTGGTGACACGACATTACGATTTTTTTGCTAAGTTATAAATCAAAGCACAATGTCGAATCCATGAAATTTAAGTGGCCTATGCTCTACTAGTCTACTGAACTAGCATGATTTTTCTTAGAATTTTCAAACATTGTGCATAAAAGCTGTGAGCATGCAAAGAATTCAATTTGTAGCTGGTGACAAATATTAAAGAGGTATATTTTTGTGATTTTGCACAACTATTATATGTTATATCTTTTTATGAGGGTTTCTATGATGACTGAAAAATGACACCTTCCGTGGAAACGCCCTTGTGTGAGTGAAATAAAAAGCTTTTTTGTCCAATTATTATTTATTAAGCAGCACCCAGTATCATAAGAATCTAAAAAGGCATGTTGACTATATAGCTACATAATCTTATATTATATTAACCGGAAAAATCTGTTTTAATTAGTTTGCCACCAACTTTGATGGTTAAAGTAGTTTGTTCAGATCGCTACCAGGACCAGAATTTTACTTTTACTTTCCCGAAACACAGCACTATTCGTTTGGCGATAGTCTGGTATATGCAGCAGGTAGGATTCTTTTAATATTATTTAATGTAAATTGAGAGGCTAGGAGGGGGAGTGCTCGGTAAAAGTATAAATGTAAAAAATGTTTGAACAGTATTCAATTTATTCCACAAAATAAAGAGTCCTTTTTATAGTCTTAGAATACAGGCATT
>CAKNWT010331641.1:4318-14421 GCA_932066315.1 Andricus coriarius
GCCTGCAGGCAAATAGAACATTAAAAACCCTTGTTCTAACTCTTGGTACATTATATAAGGTTTTTCATCAAACAAAAAATGTTTGTCCTTCATAACAATATGTCCAATACAATTGTACAGTGATTTACAGTGACAAGACTCACAGTTTAGTATACTGAAGTATTTCTAAGCTGAGGGATATTTCAAAATTTTAAATATCTCGTAAGTATGTTTTTCTTACAGACGATCGAATCCTTCCTGTTGGGGGTGATGTCCTGCTCAGCGCAGTCAATCATATACGTTTGTGTAGATACGAAAAAGTAGCTCAAATCCCTCCAGGTTTTTTATGTAAACGTAACGGTAATTCAAAAATTACAATATGATTTTCTTTTTAATGTCACAGAAATCTGCCTAAACTGCCTTCTTTTTGTTTCTAATTATGAAGAGTTTCTTATGGGCGGATCCAGAGGTAGCCAAAATGAGTATTCCCACACCTCCTTCCAGGTTCAGATTCGAATTTCGATTCTTAGTTTCTCGAGTGAAATCAAACCTTCTTCTGAATCCGCCCTTAAGTTCTTTATAAAATATTTTTATACACGCGAAGTTACACACCTGCAGAGGCACATATTGATATTAACCGATTTACTTTTGAATACAAATAATTTTTTTGAACTAAGAAGCATTAGTTGGGATAATTACAAAAATTAGTATTCAATTTGCTGCACAATTATTAGTAGACTCACAATTTGTAATACAGTTCAGTCGTTCTATTTGTGAGTTGGAGATATTTTTAAGCTTCAAAATTCTGAATGAATACACATTTTTCTTACCGTTTCAGGTGAAGTCGTCTACCCTATACTAGGTAATATACTAGAGCATGCTACTTTTCCTGCTGGCATCTACGAGGGCAATGTATTTCGCCAGATTTATCTACTGCAGTAGGTGCATGCACTTCCTCGTCCAGCCGGTAATTTGAAAACTCAAATACAATCTGAACCAAATACACTATAGAATTGCGCCTAAATCTCTCAGTAATTTCTCACAAAAGGGTTCAATTGGTAAAAAATATAAAAATAAGTGAAAACGGCGCCGCGTAACCCCAAGGCCCTAAGTTCCCCTCCCTGCAATTCACAATTCGCTTCACAATTTCTCCCTCCTCTCCTCATTTTCCCAGCCAACACTCCCCTTTCCCTACGTCCATTCCTCAACCCACACTTCCCCTTCCCTACTCACCTACACTACGCTAGCTCTCTCCTCACTTGCCCTCACTATCCAGCCGCACTTTCAATGGTCGGCTTTACACCGATGAGCTGAAGTTTAGTTTCACGCGCGTAGAACGGTTGGAGGGAGAGAAACTTTCGCCTCAGAAAGCGCTTGGAAGAAGGGTTGCCAACTTATAATATTCAGATATTCCAGCTGATCGTAACTGTTGGTAACGCAGGTGATCAAAGGCAATGATTCACAGTTACCGGCAGTTTCGATCAGTTGGACTATCTGAATATTATAAGTTGGCAACCCTTCTTACACGCGCTTTCCGAGGCGAAAGTTTCTCTCCCCCCAACCGTTCTGCGCGCGTGAAAATAAACCTTCCGCTCGTCGGTGTAAAGCCGACCAATCAGTTCGCCTAGTTTCCCTTCCCTCATTTCCGTTTCTAGAAAAAAGTACCACGGACGAACGGATAGACACCCGAACGAAACTATAAGCCTATCTATAAGGGTTTCTGTTCTGGGCTTCGAAACCCTAAAAGGTTCAAATAAATTGAACGATACAGTTTATGTATCGCCTTCATTGTATGCTTATATGTTTTGCACCACTATAATTAATGGTTTAGAATAATATCTGAAATAATGCTGGTTTCCGCTTGTAAACAGGTCGAAAAAACGAAGATTGCCCGTCCACTTCAATTTTCAACATGATATGGGGTGGGTGTTGCACACAACCTTTGATGAGAAAGAAGAACCTATTAAACAATGTTGAATTAATTTATGATAAATAAAAATATTTAGTATGGACACGAATTCTCGTTTATAATCACATCGTAATCACTCGTTCTACGTCCTCTTCTAAACCTACTATCGATGTTTTTTCGTAAGCGAAAAAATGATTGAAGAAAAAATTGTAGATTAATGAGTGAATCGCCATTCTAGAGTTCAAATTGTTGGATGGTTATTAACTTGAAACCAATATGTCAGAAAGTTTTGTATGGCTCACAGGCATGAAAGTATTTTAAAAAGTGAAGAAATTTGATCGTTTTTAACGACAGTGAACTTGAGAGCATTGTTTATTTTTGAAAAAATGATAGGAATGATCTGAAAAAATTCTTGATGGTACTTGACATATTTCTCAATCAATTGCCGTTAGGAACTTGTCAAAATATAACAAGTTTTTTTTAAAGAAATATACATAAAAAATTACCTCAATGAGTCAGAAAATAATTATGAACCGAACTTTTGAGTGTTTTAAGGCGAAACAAATTGTTACTTTTCCAACTATAATAAAATGTAGATAAAAATGTCCGTGAAGCTCCGCTAACAATCGCATAAGTTGAATCTTTTAATTACACCCAAATTAAGTCCCTTTTCGGATCTTCCACATTAAAAAAAATTACCCTTATGAAGCAAAAAAAAATTCAAACTCGAATTTCCGAGAATTGACAGGCAAAGAAATTTTCGTAATAAAACCAAATCTGAATAAAACTGATCATGGAACTCCACTGTTGAACCTAGAAGTTATATTTTCTCATGCAACTAAAATTAAGTTTCATTTCTTGTCTTCTAATACCAAAAAATGTTACCCCAAGAGACCGGTTTTAAAACTCACTTTCGGTTCGAATTTGGAGATATCTTTTCATCAGAATGTCCGGTAAATTTTAGAGAATTTTTAAGCCGGAAAAAATGTTCATTTCAATCCGGGGAATCCGCGAATTTGAACCCGCAATTTCCCTAGAATAAAATTTGAAATTAAATTAAATTTCGTTGCAAATTAATCTGTTGTGGTTGAGCATTCAACTATTTGGTTGAAAATTGCGTTTTTTTGTTTAGTTGAACTTTTTTTAATTCAAAATAATAATCTTTTTTGGTTTAAATATCAACTTTCACATTTTGCGCTTAGAAATCATCTTTTTACATTCTCATCATCTATGATTGAGAAAGTACTAGAATTGTCAGAAATTTCAACTGTCTGTCTGTCTGTGCATCCGTCCGGCCATAAACAAGATTACTCTAAAAAAAATAAACGGATCAAATCGAGCTTCGGTACACTTTTTCTAGGCCCTAAAAGAAAGAACCAGTTCGTGAACCAGCATTCCTTGACCAGTGGTTATGGTTTTATCCATAAAAAATGATATCCGAAAAATCAAATACACCATTTTTACGCCAAAAGACATCAGTCACGTGAAAAAGTATGTAAGATGAATTGAAGACCTTCAAAATATCTGCAAATTTTGTTTCAACCAATTTTGGATAGTGATTGACGTTTTCGTTTTATTTATGTAAAATACTATGAAAAAAACCGAAAATTCAAATTCCCATATTATGCCCAAAAATGCGAGATCCTATCTTTAGAATAACAACGCAAAATAAAGAAGAATTTCTGAAGAAAAAATTTTAGCTTTTTATTTCAAGGTAATTCAGAAAATAAATATTCAGTTAAAAATGACTTTCAAAAATCGAGCGGGTAGCACTGCTGTTTACAGAGCTTTGAGCAACTTAATCTTTAACTATATTTAATTACGTAGAAGATCCAGAATATGAAGATGCATACAAATCTTTTTTGCTAATTTTCTAAAAATTCTAACTTAAACGAAAGTTACTGTTTTTTAGTTTTAATTTTTATTAGCATTGACTACCGAAAACTGTACATAAAAAAAATTACCATAGGGAAATTTTTTATTTTCAGCCTACTATAATTTTCAATGAACTAACTGTCAAGTTACATGGGTCTAACATTAAGAATTTCAAGGAAAGTGAATATGTCTACTTATTTCGCAACTCTTTTCATGCAGTCATTTTTGTCAATAATAAGGAAAACGCTATGGCCTATACAAATAAGTGAAACACGTTCAAAACATCTTATCAACTGCCGCTCGGGAAATTTTCTGAAAATCAGTTCTTCGTCTGTTGCACAATGAAGACTTTTATTTTGTATCTGCTGCTTTTCGCTTTTATATTTGTCAATTCTGTTCGTAAGTAGAATACAACACAATGATGCCAAATCAATAATATATTCAAATATCTTGAATCGAGATATGGATTATATTCCAAGATTTTTGTAAATTTCAACGTGGAGTGCTAACATATGTTACACCAGACCATAACATGCGCATGCCTAATCCATTATTATTTTGAAAATATTATATCTATATATATGTGTTTATTTTAATTTTTTATAAATCCATTTTATAAGCAATACCACGCAGATTTTTAAGCGGATAGCTACGTCGACCTTCTGAACTGGGATGCTGACATATGTTGCACTAGACCATGATATGCGCGCGCCAAACCGATTATTATTCAATCAATATCAAATATATACTATAGCATTATTGGGCTTTTAAATTATTTATCTTCAACAAGTATTGATGTTTTATCTGCTTTAGTTGATTTGATTCTAAATCAAACTGTATCGCTAAATCTTAGTTGTAGAAACATGTCTACAACCGTTGATTTTTCGACGGATTTAATTTTCTCCGTTCAGGAAATTGGTCCCGAATACATACATCGGCACTAATCCTGAAAGAGTATTAAACCTGAAAGAAAAGCTTTTGTTAACGACTACGATTTAGACTTCTACTCTTAAGCAATTTATCGTCATGAAAAAGAGAATGTGGGATCACAAAAGCGAAAGGGGATTTTCGAAGATTTCTCTATGATCTAATTTGACTTTTCATCCACTTTTTAGGATTCTCAATATTAATAATCATAACCCTCATTGATTTTGATTTCCTCCCTAATTCTGAATGTCGAGGACATTCGCATTTTTATTAATTTAGTTCCGAGAGTTAGAAGTAAAATGCCATTTCGATTTTCTAGATTTTAGAATAGGAAAGCACAATGAGCAATTAGTTGCTATTAATTAAGAAAAGCTTAAGAAAGGATTCTTAATTCCCCATATTTTAGACGGGTGAAAAAAAAATATTTTTTTTTAATTTCTTAAAAATCGCTTGGTTGACACATTCTTCACTTCGCTTATTAGTGAACACAGAATAATGACATTTTCTTTTATTATGTAAGCGCTTCAGGGAGTTAATTATTGAACTAACTTATAAAAAGGCTTCGACTTATTTATTAAAAATATTGTTCATCCTCTTGAGCATTCCCTAAACAGTTAAAAGAGGATTTGTTTCGCACCTAAACACCGACCTGTCAGCGAATTGTAGCTACTAGCAAAAATGAAGAAGCCCGTCCTGGCAAAAGCATCTGTCGTTAGCGGTATCAAGCGCAGAGTGATCTTCCTTTTAGGGATCCCGGAATCGAATCCGGTTCTTCATAGGAATTAACTTAAATTAAATTTCAAATATTCGCGGGCTTTAATAAAGGGAGGAATCGGAGTCGAAGATTCGATTCCCACGGTCAAATATTCGATAACCGGAAGCGAACAATTTTTCCAGAACCGAAGAATCGAGAATCAACGCCCTCTTTCGATTACGTAACCCTACTTCCGTGATCAGTCCTCGTATCGAGTGGGTCTTTCCATTCATCGGACTCGTTCATCCCCTCTTTTTCATTAATGAATGCGCACGCAATTATCTATCTTCCTTCCATTTGCGCTCGTTTGACGTAATAGCTACATTCTTAAGATATATAGTTAAAAGTTTGTCATAAGGACAACCGCAGGATTTCGCTGGGAGCAGGTGCTAATCTGAAAAATTGCACCCGCTCCCAGCAAAATCGCGGTAAAATTTCAGCTGCAACCACGTCTCACGACCGTGAGATAGGTGATTACAGTCTGCGAAGAATACGATGATCCGGCAAAAGTCTCGTGCACCCTGAGGACACGGAGCGACCCAAGGACGACCGCCCTAATGCATTTTCCCCGCAAGTGTCTCAGCATTTTCCTGACACGCAGGGATGCATTTCAGGCTATTAACCAGTGAAACATGGGCACCTCCAAGAGCACCGATGATCAAGACGATTAGCTTAACGGAATATTCCGGTTATAGCCGTCGCAACTCTTTTATAAGTTCTTTATACCTCTCTTTCTTTTCATTCTCCTTGGCTATGATGTTTTTGTCAGCTGGTGCCGAAAATTCGATAACGAACATGGTTCGTTTCTTGAAGTCAAGAAGGACTATGTCAGGCCTCGAGTGCGCAACAGAAACACTTGTCGAGAATATGAAGTTCCAGTATGTCCGACACTTTTCATTCTCGACAATTGATTCTATTTCCCTAGGAGCGTTTAGCGGAGCGGTATTTGGGCTGATGCCGTAAGGGTGACACAGATGGTAATAAAGCACTCTTGGTGCCGCATTGTGCCTTCGGATGTAGGTCGTTTCCGCATGAATTGGACAACCAGATAGTATGTGTCCTAGATGCTCGGGGTGTGCATGACACGCTCTGCAGCTATCATCGGGAATGTCTTGTCTCAAAATGTGGCGACGGTATGCTAGAGTGGAAATAACACCGTCTTGGCATGCCAAAATGAAACCCTCCGTGCCCGACTTCAATTCGGGTGATTTAAAGAAAGCAAACGTTAGCTCATACGACATCGACAGATCCTCCACATTTCTATGGAAGATGACGTGCATCTTCTTCTCTAGGAGCTGTTCGCGGAAGTTTTTCTCCTGTGCTTTCTTAATACGGGTCTTCAGGAGTGAGTACTCAAGATGCATAAGATTTCATGCACCTTGCTCATCCCTGATATTGAAGTCAAGGCCAATTGTTTCAGCAGCCTCCTCCGCTGCTTTGTAGAGAAACGCCCCTTTGCCCACTTCTTTGTGTTTCTTGACCATTTTAAGAAGAGGGTCTTGTCCATTTGCGACTATATGTGCTATACCCAAAATAATCCTGTTGTGAAGACATTCAAAATTTAGTATTCCGCAACCACGTTGACGGCGTGAGATGTAAAGTCGCGGAACTGAAGATTTAAGGTGCATGCTTTTGTTCATGTGCATAACCTTTCGGGACCCGATATCGTGGGATCTGAGCTCGTCCTTCGTCCACTCCAAATGAATAGAGTACTACCGGGACGGCAAGCATGTTCGTCGCAGACACTTTGTTCCTTGAAGCCATTTATATTCTTCTAGTGTTATTTTAGTGGATACTGGACTTCGTAGACTTCTCTGCAAAATGCCTCGACCTCCTCTCGTGTGGGCGGGTGGTCGACAGTAATTGGAGGGTCTTGGAAGAGTCGAGATGGATCAGACAAAAACTGTTGATTTTCTCTGACCCACCTCTATCTCCGCTCTAGACTACTCCCAGCGTTAGATAGTACTCGTATTCTGTCAACAATATGCTGCCTGATGGTCAGTAGCCTTGACTTGTTAGGTGTGGGATGAGCGATCCGCAGCTCGCGCGCAAACTGTCGAACGATGGCAGTGAAAGTCCTGCCAGATTTGATGTAATCAATCACACGCTGAATGCGGGACGCGTACTGTCTGGCCCAGCCCATCTTTGTGCTGAGTTGATGCATTCGTCCAGCCATTCGTTCAGCCAGATCTATGGGCTTAAGAGAAACCTGTATGGTGATGTTTCTCCGGATCCTGAAGCGTCGCTCTTCCTCTATTGGATGTCTGCTCGCGGTTCGTCTCAGTATCGCCTGTCTTTCTCTGTTGCCGGCTTCTTTTGGCTGCGGTTGAGTGGGCACTTTACTTATATAACACCTTTTTCGGAGTTCCTCAGCACGGTTTCACAGACTCTTATGCGAAAAATGCGAGAGCTCTGGGTGTTTCTCGCACCACAGAGTATGTAGTCGCGCCATGTAATCGTTTTGTTCAGGGGACATACTGGTATCATAGCACTCCAGCAAGTCGCTCCTGAGTCGATCCGTCCACTTAAAAGTAACGGAATTCTGCCGGGCAATCGCATTGACCTCGTCTCGATTGGCACCGCCAACTCTAGGATAGTCAGCATTGTGGTCCGACCCATTGTCGGGAGCCCTGCGCGTTAAATTGTTTTGAACCGCACTTACTGCAACTATGTTTGGTGTTATCATTGTTGTTCCCACGAGGAGCTAGGGGAAAGGGTTCGTCCATCCTTGTAGAGCATCGCATGCAAGGATAAGGCCTCAGCTTAGGGTTTATTCCTTCGGGACCATCCCCGGACAATTGTCCGCGACTGCTTATTAATTATTGTAACCATATTCAGTAGAAACACTTGGTACAGGCTTTGTCATAGGCCCTTCGGTTCAATTCCTAAGGAATCAAAGCCGAACCCGAATGGTTCCCGTACCGGGAATCGAAATAGACCTTCCTGGGTGAAAGCCATATGTATATATATATTTAAAAAATAAGGTTAAACAACCACTGCAGTGTCTCACTGGGAGCAACTGCCATCTAAAAATGAAACCGGCTTCCGGTAGGACTGCGGTTACAACTTCTTATAACTTCTTAAGCTTATATAAAGTACCGAGGCTTTATTTTATATAAAGTATAAGTACGAAACATATGCTCTCTAGGAACGTCAACGGAGAACTGAGCGCTTGAAATCTGTTGCTATGCTGCGGTTTTCAATGGGGACTCGCGCATGCCCTCTAAGGCCGTAAGTGAAGAGCTCAAGTGCCCTACACTACATGCTCTCTAACATATTTAAATAATTAGAATCGCTTACCTCATTTCATAGGAAAAATAGAGAAAACTCCAGTTCTTCGAATCTCTCATATTATGTCACTTAGTAATCAGAATTTTTTAATCTCGAAGAACTCGATCTGAAAAAACAACTATCCACAACTTAACTGTAAGGACCTTTTCTATAAAAAAGCGCAGGTAAAGGTTTAATAATTGTTGAAATAATTGAAAACTGTCTTCAAAGAAATGTGTATTAAAACGCGCGATAGATGCAACTTCGAAAAAATGTTTAATTGAAATGAATTTATCGAATGAAAGGGATCCATGGAATTCAAGGAATTCATGCAATTTAAGGAATTCACGGAATTCATCAAATTTTCGGACTTCACGGAATTCAAAACCCCGGAATTCCATGAATTACGTACATTACTTAAGTACCATGAATTCCTTGAATTCCACCAATTCCTTGAATTCCACGAATCCCTTGAATTCCACGAATTCCTTGCATTCCACGAATCCCTTCAATTCCACAAATACCTTGAATTCCACAAATACCATGAATTCCAGGAATTCCCTGAGTTTCGAAAATTCCTTGAATTCTATGAATTCCTTGAAATTCGCGAATTCTTAAATTCCACGAATTCCTAGAATTATAAGAATTACTTAAATTTTACAAATTCCACGAATTCCACGAATTCCTTGAATACAACGAACTCTCTGAATACCACGAACTATCTGAATTCCACGAATTCCTAAAATTTTACGAATTCCTTGAATTTCACGAATTCCTTAAATTCCACAAATTCCTTGAATCTCACGAATTCATTGAATTTCACGAATGCCTTGAATCTCACGAATTCCTGGAATTTCCTGAATTACTTCAAATCCACAAATTCCCTGAATTTCAGGAATTCCTCAAATTTCACGAATTCCACAAATTTCTTGAATTTCTTGAATTCCTTGAATTTCACGAATACGCGCACTCATCCCGCTGCCTTACTGGAGCGTGACGTGACGATTATTATGAGTTAATGTTTTGTGCAAAAAATCCGGACCGCGCTCTAAGAAGTTTCACTTCAAAAATATATCTTAACAAACATTAACTGCGTCATTAAGTCTATGAAATATTAAGATTGAAAGACTTATTAAGAGAAAAAAATTGTTTTAAGAAATGACAATTGTAGGAATAATTTCCAACTGGCCCTTAAACAATATTAGTCTCAGCCTTTATTAACTGCGTTATTAACGCCATAAAATAGTAACCTTTAAAGATTTACCTGGAGAAAAATTGTTTCAGACAAACGAATTTTTCAAAAATAATTGTTTAACATCGTTAAAAAAATAAATAGGTCTCAAAATATTATTTCTTCTTACAGAATCGATGCATCCACAACAGGAATCT
>CAKNWT010331643.1:8744-22159 GCA_932066315.1 Andricus coriarius
ACGGAAAAAGATTAAGAATGGCAGAAAGAAGCTGTTTTCTACGAATCTCCTGATAAAGACGGAATTCTTTTAGAATTTTTTCAACACGAATTATTTTTAATTGATAAGTGACGAGTTTCCAAGTATTTTTTAAATAATTAATAAAATTTTAAACAATGATTATTTGTTTAAACCATTTTTCCTCTCTGTGAATCGCGAAAAGTTATTATTTTCTGGAATTAATGACACAATTAACGGATTCTGAGAGTAATATTTTTTTCTTGGCGGAAATGAAAGATTATTCATTTTTAAATAACTTCAGAATATCTTGAGCAAAAAAAAGTAAACTTCAAATTTGTTGTGTGATTAATTGCCAAAAAGAATAACTTTTTACGATTTTAGGGAGAAAAAATGGCTTATATAATACCTAAATAGTATGTAAAATAAAAAGGACTACTCTTGACATTTATCAACTTTGTATAACTTATCCCGAAAGATAATAACTTTTCACGATTTACAGGGGAAAAACAATGGTTTAAACAAAAAAGAATTGTTCAAATAATTTAAAAATATCGAAAATATACTTGAAAACTCGTCACTTACCGATTAAAAATAATTCATGTTGAAAAAATAACAAAACACCGTCTTTATCATGAATTTGATAGAAAACTGCAATTTTGAATTTTTTACGGTATTTTCCGGGCAGAATAAAAAGGAATTAGAGGGTCAAAATTAAAAGTTTTTGGATGGAAATTATTCCAATATATGACTATATGACTACTTAAAATCAAAAAAAGTTTATAACGAGTATGTACTTCTTTTTTTCATTTTTTTATAATCGAGCTTTTCCCATTTAAATCTCCATGTTAATTTCAAAAGCCTGGGGCGCGGGTTAAAGTTGAAAAAAATGCAGAATATTTTTGTAAGGAAAACGAACAAATCGACGGGATCAATTAGAAAAAAATCAAAAGTTGAATTTTTACAGGTATAAATTTGGACCACTCTAGAAAAACACCTTTCGGTGGATTTTACTTAAAATCATTTATTTTGTAGTTTATGCAACTAGCCTAGAAGGACTTGAAACAATAATTTTTAATTTTTTTGTGCAGGATCTTTTAAAAAATTCCAGAACAGTTAACATCAATATGGTTCAAAAATGCATTGAGAATTTTTTTTTCACTCTAGAGTGCAAGGCTACCCTTCATTTTGTGAGGTTCCCGAAGAGAGAAATTCTTTTTTTTTAATTCTTTTAAAATTTAGATGGGATTTCAAATCGAAAATGATAATTACAAAAGTATTTTAAAAAATGGAAAAAACGACTACTTTGTATTAACATTTTGTGAATTGAACTTTATTCTGTACTTCGGAAATGTTCAAGGTATAATTTCCACCCCATAACTCCTAAATTTAATACACTAACAACGAAGACGGGATTTTGTGTAATGACCTCAACATGAATTTTTTGATTCCATAAGTGACCTTTTTGCAATTATTTTTGAACTAATTTTAAATTAGTTAAACAATTATTACTATTATTGTTTAATTTCTATGTTTTATGTGAATCGTGATAAACTAGAAGTTTTTGGGAATGATGACACAGTAAGTGAATGTTGAGAACAATTTTCGTTTGAGGCAATTTTCAATTGTTTAAACAACTTACATTTATTGATTTTTTTTTCATTACAGATCATAAAAAGTTCGTATTTCTATCAATTGCTTGAAAATATTTTTGTTTAATTTAATTTAAATTTAATTATTTGTGTTTAAGGCAGTATTAAAAAATTACAAAATTAATGATCATTCACTATTATTTCTCACAGCAAATGTGGTGAAAATTCTAGTTTTTTTAATCTCTTTACATCAAGCCGTTTACTATAAAGAAGCTATACTTCAATTGTTCAAATAATTATTATTTGCTTAAACAATTTTTTTCAAATAATAATTGTTTGAACAATTACGGCATAACTTCTGAAAAAAACATGTTAATAATGACCGACACAGTGTAAGAAAATAAAAAAAAAACTAGAATTGTTCTCCACCTTTCCCATGAAAAGTCAGAAGTGAATGATTAATAGTGGTATAACATAGTTTAATAATCTCTGAAGCAAAAAATATTGATCCTTACATCCATTAAATATGCAATTAGTTCAAGAAAGTCATAATTTTTCATGGCGTGGCATGAAAAAAAATTAAACTAATAGAAATTGTTTAAATAATTGAAATATAATCAAATGAAAAAATATTATTCTAAACATTCACTTCCTGTATTATTAGTATAAAAAATTGACTTTTTATGATGCATAGGGGATTTAAAAGTTCTTAACAAATAATAATTTTTTAAATATTTTAAAATTGGTTAAGAAATACTTGCACACTTGTGCAATACAAATTGTTTGGGGCGTCAGATTTAAACGTTTGGGGTGGAAACGATGTCTTTCAATCTTTTTTTAAAAAGTGCCTGAAATTCGATTTGCGAAAAGTTAATAACAAGTAATTATTTCCTATTTTTCCTAAAACTGAGCTTTTCGCACTTAAAATCCCACGTTAATTCCAGAGGTACGTCATAATATTAACGACTTTAAAAAATGCAATTTTTTCCAGGAACCTTACAAAATAGGAAAGAACCTTTCCCGCTAGCAAAAAAAGTTTCTTGTTGCCCCCCCCCCCGCCCCACCCCTAGTGTACATAAAACGAATACGCGAGAAACGAGAAATAAATTGTAAAGGCTTTTTTTTCTTTGGTAAGTTTTCCACAGTTGACGATTTAATATACTAGTTTCCCACAAACAAAGAAAAATGGCTTAGCAAATTGTAAATGTACATTTTCTTTCTGTGAGGCAATGTTTTCTATTCAAGTAGAGTGTAATTACTTTGCTACATTTATTCTCTTTCACATAAGGTATTATCGTACATTGGAAAAGACTTTTCCATGAACTTTAATTATTATAGAAAAACGCTTTGTGCATTTTTATTTATCAACCGTAAATTCAGAATGTTTATTACTTTCCCGATGATTACTTCATTTGTTATTACATAACTATAAAATTTATCACACATTTTACGTGAGTTCCTTTGCAGCGAAAGTCTGATATCTTTTACTTTTTGCGCACGTCGATTTAGGCAATAACTTCACGTCTATGTGTGTAGAGACATTTTTGTGAAAGTTCACCGATAAAAGTATACGCTTTAGCGAAAGTCCTCGAATATCAAACAAGTTGACCTATAGCATTAACTACACAAGCACATTTTCTTTCAGAAAAGTTTCTATGCAATATTCATATCTTCTGGCAGACACATTTCGTGGTTTTTTATTACTTCAAAGGTTTTGAACTTTGTAGGAAAAGAATGGCATTCTCAGTGGAGTCTGACAAGATAGTATGAAACTTTGAACGTGTCTTTGTTCAAATTTTAAAACCAAATTCAAACATCTGTTCCTTGAATTATTTGCAGAATTATTAGTTCTGGAATATTGTTATATTTAATATAAAAATGAAAAAATATCGCAAAAGCTGATTTAAGAAGTCAAGACCCTTTTTACGCTGACCGCGCCCATTTTATATTGAACCCTAACATTTTTATCTGGTGACAATTCTTTCACTTGCACTGCACGCTTATTTGAATGGGCGATGCCCATTTGATCGCCGTCTACCTGCTTGCTCTACCCCCACTACCCAACTTCCCTTCACGCAGTTGTGGGATCGCCAGACTGCTGCCACCGACCCCTGCCTGCAGGGGGTCTTCAACTGTGGAATATTTTTATATTTAATATATTTATGAACAAATTTTGCCAAATCTGACTCATGAAGCCAGACCCCTTTATATCTAAACACACAAGCGTTTATCTAGACAACGGCTATGTATACAACTAAATTTTCTGACTACGCCCCTTTCACTTTGACCACGCCTATTCTGATCTGTTGACATTTCGTTCGTCTGCACTACACTCTTATTTGAATCGGCGATGACCATTTGATCGCCTTTTATCTGCTTGCTCTACGCCCCACTACTCAACTTCCCCTCACGCAGCTTAGAGAATGCTAGATTGCTGCCGCCGATCCTTGCCAGCAGAGGGGTCCCTTGTACCTAATGAAGAATATAAAACACGGAACATAAAAATTTTTTATTTTTCCATTAGGAATTTAGAAATATCATATTAGAAATCTACGTTTTTTGACGAATCCAACTTTGTGTTATTGTCCTTAAGGCCATGTGACGAGTGGGTCACGTGACCAACTTCCTACCTTACCCACACTATTTTTTATTTGTAAACTTATTTTCACACGAATAGCCACATCGAATTGAAAATTTGGGATGATAAATAAGAATCACTAAGAAACGCGGCTCTGGTCCTAAATTTTTATAATTAGGAAAAAAGTTTTTTTTGTAAATAAGTTTTTTGTTGCTTTTTTCATAATCATACAAATTTAGGACCAGAGCCGCTTTTCTTAGTGATTCTTATTTATCATCCCAAATTTTCAACTCGATGTGGCTATTCATGTGACAATAAGTTTACAAATAAAAAAAAGTGTCGATAAGGTAGGAAGCCGGTCACGTGACCCACTCGTCACATGGCCTTAATACACGTTGAAAATTGCAAGTGTTTTGTAGGAAAGCCGGTGGAATTCTGAATTTCGAAAAGATTTTATTGAGTGAATTCTAGTCATAATTTATAGAAGTACTATTTTAATATTTTGTTATAATTTGACGAAATGTTGAATAATGGTTTTAAACTTATTTTCTTTTACCAGGGTTTCCATACAGAATTATGATCTCCAAATTTGAGGTATTTTCCATGTCTCTTTGAAGGCAATTAAAAAAAATTTTTTGTATGCAAAACTGATTGTAAAGTCAAAAAGTTTAAATTCTCGGTTCTCTTGTTTAATATCAACTTCATTTGTTTTTAAACTCGAATCTTTTCCATTTCAAGTCTTATTAATTGGGAATGACTTCTAATTTCAGCTATTTTCAAAACGGCAGACATTTGAGTCAGAATTACTTGTTATTACCAAAATATACATTCTTCCCGTATTTATCAAAGTGCAACACATTTCTGGCAGACAATTAAAATTGTTGAGTGATTTTCGATTTACTGAAGTACATCGACAATTGAAGCTATCACTTGGAAACCATAAGAAACAGTAAGATTGAAATACCTATAAATTTGTTTATCTTGTACAGAAAGAATTTTAAATTATTCGATTGTGAATGTTTTTGACTTTTGAATGTTTAACCGATAAGTGTTCCGAATTAAAATAGTACAATTTTGAAAGATTATGAATTCAATCTAAAGCTTAGGAAATAAAGAATAGATGAAATTGAAATCAATCAATAAAGAAGTTCGAAAATATTTTTCAAGCAAAAGTGGAGAAATAGCGCATAATTACAAAAAAAAGTGCCATCAGTGGCTTTTTTACACAATATTGTAGAAAATTTTATAATTGTAACAGACAATTAGACAATTTGTAATGATGTTTCCTACCTTAATCCCAATTTGTCTACATTTATCGTCATTTTACGAATTAAGTATTTCTAACAGTGCACTTACTCTAATTTTAAGCTTAGTAAGGTAAGTAACATATCGTTGAAATGGCACAAAAACATAGATTTCAAATATCATTTTTCAAAATTACTAATTGCAAAATAAAAGTTTGTTTACGTTTTATATTTTATTCGTCATCAATTAAGAAGGATACCTGCTGGCAGGGGTCGGGGGCAGCATTCTGGTGGTTCTCAACTGCGTGAGGGGCAGTAGGGTAGTGGAGGTAGAGTTTGAAAACAGACTGCGATAAAATGGGCACTGCCCTATTTAAATATGTGGACCACCTCTTTTACTATACGAACGTCCCTTTTTATTCGGACCACGCCCATTTTTATCCGGACCACGCCCTTTTTATTTGGACCACACCGCTTTCTATAACCACCCCTATTTATATCACATATACATGTTTTCAATTAATCTGAAACTCTAGAAAAAATAAAAAATTATAGCCAGGCGATCAAAAAGGTTATAAAATAATCCTGAATATTTAAATATAATGCATGAGGCAATGGAAAAGATCCGCGATGATCATAACTATTCAATTTCGATATATTGGTTCTGATAACTCTGGACGTGTGGATATGCAGGAAGAGAATATACTTCAAGCTTCATGCTCGTCAGAATTATAATTTTTTTATCACTGCTGCTTTCGTATTGAATAAATTTTAATTAACGTTCGAGGATTGTATTACGGGAAATAGACTTATGCAAATGAATTACCACAGGATATTTGCCTGTATTTGACAACTTAATAAGTAACTCAGAATTAAATACGATCTTATTCATAAATATAAATGAGTTATTTAATAGAATTATTATCAGCAATTTCTTCAATTTCATATACTGTATAATCATAGTATTTATTGGAGTATGGACTTAATTTTTATGGTATATTACTGCTAACATGCTCCGGATCATTATTTCACTGTAAAAGCAGTTTGATGCTTGCTCGTTACTTCCCTAACGGGGATCGTGAAATTAAAGTCCATTAAATTTAATATTTTCTGTGAAACTAGCGTGCTTTAATTTTTTTTAAAGCTTATAAATCAGCTGAGCAAGACTTTTATTCTAACACGTTCTGTATTTAATAACGATATTTTCTGAAGGACTTTCCTATACAGTAAACAGTTTATGTTTTCAATTATTGTTTATCGTCTTCCTCCACTAAAGCGCTTGGATATCCTGTCACTTTCCTGGAAAATATAATGATTTTTTCTCACTAAAGAAGGGGTAATTCGTGCGCGCGTAATGCGCACACTCTTCTAGTTCTTTAAAAAAGGGGAAAATAGGAAAATAGTGTAATTGGTGAAAGAGTTCATTCTAAATTTGAATTAGTAGACATTTCACTAATGCTTTGTGTGTTACTACTAAATTACTAACTTTTTCACTTTCTACTAAATGAAATGGTAAGTTTCTATTACTTATTGAATTAGTAAGGGTATAATTTAATAATTTTTGAACATTTTCTCCATTTTTTAAGTTTTAATTTCAACAGTTTAATGTTTTCTGGTTGACTTGAAACATCTTTAAGGAGTTAGATAACTATTCATTCAAATTTATACAATTATAGTATCCTGACCATTAAACAAAATTTGAAGAAGTTAGATATAAGTGAAGCGATTTTAGTAAAAGCATGCAAGTAACACAAAAAAAAATATTCCAGGGAAGCAAAAGAGCGTTCTTAGAAATTGAAATATAAAAATTAACATAATTTTCTTAGATCGTTAACATAAAATAAAATTGAATTTTTCTCATTACAATTTTAGTAATTTGTAAAAAGTGAAGAAAATGGTTTTCTCATAAAATCATTGTAAACTAATAGGAAAGAAACTAATAGATAATTTCACAAGAAAAAAATTTAATTATTGAATGGATTACTTGATTTAAATAAACTTATCTTCATTGTAAAATTAGTTTTTAAATATATTTAAAACTATCCTTTAAAATAGTAAATAGCAACATATTTATCATTTTTTTTAATAGTGCCATTACCAATCGCTTTAGCAAAAATAGGTCGGTTTCGAATAGGGGGGGGGGGGGACTTTCGACTCTTAAAGAGCGTGAAAGAAGGATTGCAAACTTATAAAATTCATGTAATCCAACTGATCGAAACTGTCGGTAACGTAGGTCATCAAAGGTAATGATGCACACAAGCCGCAGATACGGACGTTTTTTTTTTCAAGTTGACTAATTTGATAATTTTGAAAGTGTTTAAACTCTTGTTTATAGGAATATTCAGAATGGCAAGAAGGCAGTAAATCTTTTTGATTATGTTTGGTTTTTCTTGACTGTATTTTTGTACAGTTTCGATCAGCTGAAATCCATGAATTTTACAAGTTGGCGATCCTTCTTTCACGCTCCTTCTGAGTTTCTCCCCAACTGAAAAAGTAAACCCCAACTTTCAAAATAAAATGATTAATTTTTGTTTTATAAAGCATTTCAAAAAATTTGTATTAACATTTATATCTTCCATTTTCCATGCCCCTTTACTTCATTGGAAAGCTGCTCTGTGCAGAACAGCAACTTTTATTGCCTAATACCTTAGGCAGTTTCGCGAAATCGTTAAAATTAACGACATACCTATAATGACACAAATGGTCTTACTTATTGTAATATGCTCGAGTTTTTTCATTACGTGATTCAACTTATACGACTGACGATCGTGCTAGAGGCTGAGAACTACATTTGTATCTATAAATTGGTTGTTGTAAATCGATCCGTATGTATTAACTATTATTATAGATACACGTTGCATAAACTGTCACTTGCAGTAAATAGCTTCAGTGCTTTGTTATGTAAATCAGATCATCACTCTAGCGATAATGTCCTCAAATGACCGAACAATTCACTTTTAAAAATCAAAATTGTTTAAAAAAATTTTTAAATTCAATAATAAAAAGAAACACATTTATGAGGCTGCTTCTTAGATCCATGGAACGAAATCCCCTGACAATTTCAGGTTTTTTCTTGGTATCTCAAGAGTTTTCCAGATATCATATTTATAGTACTCTTTAAATTTGAATTAGTAAAATATTACTGACTGTTAGTTAAACTTTACTAATTGCTGTAGACAAAATTTAGTAACTGAAAATTTTTAAAATTATTCTGACAATTATTCTTTATTCTTTCTTGACTGAAAAGTCTTTCTTTGTTCAAAATTCAACAATTTTGGAAAAAATCCCACTTCTTCGTTGACAAGTAAAAAAAAAAATGTTATTGGAAGTTCATATTTCGGGTTAAAAATTCAATTGTTTTGTAGAAAATTTGTCTTTTCTCCCTAAAAAATTCAACAACTTGGTTGAAATGTTTATTCTTCCTTGACTGAAATATATATCTTGGTTGAAAATTCAACTTTTTGATTCAAAAGCGTCTTTTTCACTTGAAAATTAAATTATTTGGTTGAAATTTCTTTCCTTTCTTAAAAAATTTATTTTTAAGTTTAACAATTCGTCATTTCAGTTTGAAAATGCATATCTGTTGCTTGAAAATTGAACAATTTTCTTGAAAACTGTGTTTTTTTCTTATTACAAATGTACAATTCTAGTAGAAAGTTTATCTCTTTAGTTAAAAATGTGACTATTTTGTTAACTATCCATTTTTTTGGTTGGAAATTAGCGTTTTCAACTGAAAATTTAACTATTCTATTTATAATTAAAAATGTATCTTCTTTAGTTGGAAATTCGATTTTTTGGCTAATAATTGCTCCTTTTTTGCTAAAAATTCAACAATTTGGTTGAAAATTAACGTATTAAATTGAAAAATCATCGTTTGTTGGAAATGTAACAATTTCACTTGAAATTTTAGGTATTTAAAACATTTCAAGGCCTGATTTAATATAGTACCCCCATTCATTTGACATATAAAAGGATTTATTCCCCTATTTTCGCGAATAATAACTTTATTTTCGCTGTTTTCAGAGTGCTTTGGCTTAAAAAGACTGTTCTCGATACAGTTTAAAAGACTGTTTTTACTTTGGCTTCTTCTGGAAAATTGTAGGGGCGGGGGGGGGGGGGCATTTACGAATTTAGATTCAGAGAGTATGTAACATTGTAAAATTAAATAACTGTCCTTGGATTTGCGAAAGCAATTTCATTAGAAGACAATTAATTCGTTAATGGTAAAAGTTACCAGGGATTTCAATTATATGTTTAATCAAGACAGATTTGACAAATTATATTACAAAATATTATTAAATCTATTATCAACATCGTATAATTTAATAAGTGAATAGTACTAAAAACATAATTACCAAATCATTTCATAAATTAGTTCCCGAAGTCCACGAATTCAAATAATAATTAAAACAAATTTGAATGAGAAACCTTTCGAAATTACAAAATTAATGGCAATTAATAATATTTGTTATTTAATGAAACTGAGTTTTATTCTCTTATTAAAGTAGTGAATTTATTCTCTATGTAATGGAAACTTGCAGATCAAAAACAAAGTCATTTTCCAACTCATGTAATTCCATTACACAAGTTTAGTCAGAATTTTAGTCTGCGAGAACATAGTGCGCGCTACTCGCGCACTAATTATTACCATTTCTTTAGAGGAACACTCGGTTCATTTGCTAATATTTTCTTATAGATTTTAGATAAAATCTTATATAATTTGAAAACATCGTGTATGATTTACAGAAGTTTCTTTATTATAGAGAGAAAATTCTTCTCTAAAAAATAGGTGTGTCACGAAAATATCTAAAGTATTGTTGTCGCTTTTCCATGTGCCGATTGGGTAATTTGAAAAACTTGAAGGAAAGAATGCTCATAATTTCACAGACATAATTAAGAACTAATTTCAGTTGAAGGGCAGTGACAAAGAATGTCAAATTTGTACAGAATTAAAATGTTTTATTTCACATTAGGAAAAGTAACTTTATTTTTAAACATCAATCAAAAGTTTTATTTTTGCAACAGGCGAAAAATGACAATTGTTCAATATTTTCATTGCATTAATGAAATTAAAATAATTATTTTTGAAAACAAAAACTTACTCAAAAAGATAAATTTTGTACAAAAAATGGAAGAGTTACACTCTCAGTTAAACTAATTAACTTTCAACCAAGAAAAATGAAATTCTTAACAATATAGTTCAATTTTCCAACAAAGTGATGAATTTTCGACAAAAAAATGAATTCTAAACAAAAAGTGTAATAGTTCATATTTTCACCAAAAACTATTTTATTTACAATCAAAAACAGTTGAATTAAATGTACAAGTACGAATTTTCAACAAATTATTTGAATCCGGAAACAAAGAAGACTAATTTTCGAACCATAAAAATAATTTTTGACCAAAAATTTCACTTTACAACTTAAAAATTTGCATTTTCTACTATAAGCAAAAAAAAATCAATTTTTAACCGAATAAACAAATTTCAACGAAATAGATGAATTTTCAACAGCATAGTTCAATGTTCAAGCAAACAGATAAATTTGCAATCAAGAAGATTAAATGTATATCAAAAAAGATAAATTTTCGACAAAAAATGAATTTTTAATAATACATCATTCTTCAACTAAATTTCAAATTTTTAAAGAAATTTTCAGCCTAATAGTTTAATTTTTAACCAAACAAATCAATTTTCAATCAAAAAGGTACATTATTCACCAAGCAAATTAATATTCTACTACAAAAGACAAATTTTCAACAAAATAAAGTAATTTTCAACCAAATAGTTGAATTTTCAGGTGAAGAATATAAATGTTAAAAAAGACATGAAATAGTTAAATTTTCAGCTAAGAAATTCAGTTTCAACAAAAAACAATGAATTTTCAACAAAATAGTTACATTTTGAACGAAATAGATTAATTTTTAACTAAAACAATAAATCTTCACAACAACAAAAAATTATGTTTTAACCCAATTGTTGAATTTTCAAACCAAAAGATGAATTTCCTACTAGAAGACAAATTTTTTACAAAATAGTTAAATTTTTAAACAAACAGATGAATTTTCAAATTATTTTAAATAAAATTAAATTTAATTTCAAATAATTTTTTTAAACAAATAAGATTAGCTTTTAACAAAATACATGATTTTCCAAGCAAATTTTAAATTCTTAAACAAATTTGCAATCTAATGGTTAAATTGTGAACTAAAGAAATGAATTTTCAATCAAAAAGGTGAATTTCTAAAAAATTGTTCCATTTTCGACTAACATAAGTAGTTGAACTTTGAACCAAAAAAGTTAATCAAATCGATATATTAAGAGAAAGATCCTGGGACCGATGTAAAATTGACAGGATTATTCGAGCAAGAACTGATTTAAGTAGCATGTAAATTCCAGATTTTTTCGTTTTTCTTTCTAAGAGGTTAAAAAATATGTAAAATCTCTAAAGTAGCAACTTTTAAGTTGAAATTTGTCATATTACAGGATCAAGGTATAAAGAGAAGCTCAAACTTTTAATAAAACTAGCAAAAATTAACTGTTTGTGGTAAGTTTTGAGTTTCGAAACTATTATTTAAATGAAATAA
This sequence comes from Andricus coriarius, assembly GCA_932066315.1. NCBI lineage: Eukaryota > Metazoa > Arthropoda > Insecta > Hymenoptera > Cynipidae > Andricus > Andricus coriarius. The sequence goes on from CAKNWT010331643.1 coordinate 20,741, forward strand.
TGCAATGAAAATATAGAAAAGCGGTTATTTTTAATTTATTGTAAAAATACCATTTTTACTGTTATTTAACAATAAAGTTACTTGTCAAATATAAATTGAAATACTGTTATATGCATCTATCTTGATTAAATAAAATGTTACATTATAGATCTTGAATTTTTCTCAGTTTCATCATGCACATGAATTTTACATTTTTCTAACTCTTGGACTTTAAAAATAAAATTTTGATATAGAAATAAAATAATGTAATGCACTTGTGTGGCAAATATGTCCAGAAAACGCGGATAATGAAATCTTAGAGAAAATTCGAATCAAATTTTAATAGTCGCATTTAATTTTACTTTGATGAACAGTTCATCCGGAAATACTTTGAAAATGTAAAAGTGCAGTTTCGGATAATTTTACACGCGGAGAGACATATTTTGTTAATGAAAAATAATCTCCTAATTTTAAAGAATTGAAAGTATGAAAATGAAAAAAATTGAGTCATTCGTATTGAATTTACTGGAATTTTCCCGCTTAGTAAAGAAACTTCTGTAAATCATATACAACTTTTTAAAATCATATAAGATATTCTGTAAAATCTATAACAACATTATGGAAAAAACATTGTTTTTGGGCTCATAGCGCGCACAATGTTCTAACTAGTATTGTATAATACGGAATTTAACAAATAAGTGGCCTGCAGTATTATCGTCGGAACTATCTTTGTTGTTAGACGCCTTTTGTAGAGGTTGGTCTTTCACAAGAGAAAGGAGGAAAAATTACATTTTATTATTAAGCTTTGTATGCCTGAAGACTCTACAATTATTTTACGTGAAAGAAGATAGTTGTCAAACAAAGGCAAAAGATCAAGTAAATTTTTCCGCTGCATTTTCTACATAACCAAGCGACTTTGAAAATCCTTTTCCACAATAATAAGCTAGACTGATGTAAATAAAAAAGTACTCTCTTATATTTCCTAATAATATTACACGCCTTATTACAAATTGTTTTCCAGCTTGCAGCTTTCTTTTTTTCCGAGCGCTTCAAAGTAATCGGATTTATTTTAAATCTCCGAGGATCTCAAGCCTCATTCCTTTTTATCTATTATGTATTAGTTACTGCCTCGACCTTCTCCCAGTATATTTATTCGAATTTGGCCAAACAGTCTTTTATTAATTTAAGAAAGAAAAAAAAGTGTTTCAAAAATATTTTCTACACACTACAGAAAATCATTCTCTCTTTTTTCAATAAAAAAAATATATTTTTTTAACCACAAATGGAATAATTACAGTTTTGTTTAAAAAAAAACATAATTTTCAGCCAAACAAAAAAAGAAAAGAATTTTTAACATAATAGTTGAATTTTCAACTAAAAACGATAACTTTTCAAACAAAAATGAAATACTGTAATTTTCAGTTTGAAAAATGATATTTC
>CAKNWT010331645.1:0-16873 GCA_932066315.1 Andricus coriarius
TAATTCAAATAATAGATTTTTCTACCAACAAAAAATGAATTCTGAACGAAGCATGTATTTGATTATTATTTTTTTTTATTTCAACCAATCAGTTGCATTTTTAACCGAAAAGGTTCAATTTTCATCCAAGAAAATTATATTTCAACCAAGAAAGACGAATTTTCAACAAAATACATGAATCTTAAAGCAAAAAGTTGAGCTTTCAACCAAAAAGGATAACATTTTAACCAAATAGTTAAATTTTTAACTGGAAAATATCAATTTTTAAGCAACAATGGAATAGTTTAATTGTCAGTTCAAACATTTATTTTCAGCCAAACATGAAACGAATTTTCATAAAAATAGTTCAATTTTCAAACAAGGCGATGAACCTTCAACTAAAGAAATGAATTTTCCACAAAGTAATTGAATTTTTGATCAAAAAGAGGACTTTTAACAATATAGTTGCATTTTCAACAAAAGTTAAGTTCTAAATGTTATATAAGTTCGAAATTTTATTTCAGTTACGAAATTTCAGTACAAATAGCTGTAATTTTTCGGTACGTTTAGAGTTTAGACAGTCCCTTTTATTCATGGAAAAATTAAAAATTCGATTTTTAATCGATATAAAAAACAGATTTTGAAAAAATTCTAATGTCAAAATTCTCTATCGATTATCTGAAAATTCTTTTACTTTCTTACATAAGACTTTCTTCATCCGTATTCAGAAACATAATTTCTCCAAACATTTTTTTATTTTCATTTAAATGAAAATTAAATTTTTTATTGCAATCTGCAGCCGAGCTAGCTACAATTTTAGGTAAGCATCACTTTTAGATTTGTCAAATGCCACATCAATTTCCACGAACCTGTATAACTTTTTTAAATCAAACTAAAAAAGTTTGATTAAAAAATGTTATTATTAACCAAAGTCCACTCCCGAGCTAAAGTATTGCTGAATTAAGGCCAAAAAGCGAGCCAAAAAGGCCTTAATTCAGGAATTGCCAAAAAATCGAAAAGTGACACTTACCTAAAATTGTAGCTAGCTTGGTTGCAGATTACAATAAAAAATTCAATACTCATTTAAATGAAAATAAACAAATGTTCCGAGAAATTATGTTTCTGATAACAGATGAAGAAAGTATGATGTATGAAAGTAAGAGAATTCCGAGATAATCGATAGAGAATTTTGACATTAGAATTTTTTTCCAGATCGGTTTTGTATATCGATTAAGAATCGAAAATTTAATTTTTTCATAAATGAAAGGGACTGTCTAAACGTACCGGAAAATTTCGGCTATTTGAACTGAAATTTCCGAACAAGTAGCCCCTTTTCCCGGTCCCGCTATTCTGGGGTCTAAAAACTAAGAAGGGGGGTATAATTGAAAATAACGTTGCGAACTTATATAAGACTTAGTACTTAAATCGGATAAGAAAATCTTACTATATTTTTGGGTAAAAGTTAATTTTTTTATTGAAACGGCTACTATTTTACTTTTGAAAAATTATAAATAAAAAATTCCCACTTTGTTGTTGTTCTATTTAATTAAGAAATCTACAATAATAATAAAATAAATAGAAATTCGTGAAGGGAAAAGATATTAGTAGACGCTTTTTTGATGTTATCTATGACGCAGTTTATTATACAATTACGATATAATACTAATTATATAATGTTAAATAATATTGGTGTACCTAATTGTTAACATTAACTCTTTGCGATTGATATGGTTTTGTTTATACATCTCGCCTTCCTTATAAATCCTATCTCTCACACCTCATAGTCCTTGCGAAATATTCATGGAAAATGTCCAAAACTCATATTAACCTTATCCTTATTAAAATTCTGCGCAAAAAGCGTAGAAAATCATCTTGACCTTTTACCCCTAAAATCGCATGTCAGCGACCTTTTTTCTAATTCGTTAACATCGTAATTCTTAGTAGAAAATATTTAAACATTTCTATGTAGGAAGTTTTGCATTCTTTGTCATACGACTGTAGGAACTATCATACCGTGCTCTTTTATTTCGTTTGGAAATTTGATTTTCCGAACCGCCTCCGTCTTTGGATTCCAAATACGTAAATCCACTTACACGCGCATCGCGTCTTCTAATACGAATTACATCGATCTTTATAAGTTCGCTAAAGCTAAACCGCTCAAAAGACATAATTTTATTATTCATTTCACTCAAGGTATAATCGACTCTTGACGAAACTTAATTTTCTTTTTTTCTCATAACGATTCTTTTCATTATTTCTAAATTCGTACACCTGATTACACTGTCAAATGTTTAACTTCACTACTCGATTATTTGATATTTACAATTTGGGCATGGCAGGACGGTGGCAGAGTATAAAAAAACATTCAAATCACAAAAAACAACCGGGAAACGTAATCAATATTTACAATCCAATGATCACATTGCTCATGTACCTAAATTAGTCAATTCAATCAAATTCGTACTAACAATTTTACACGATCCAACAAAACTTCGCTACTAAATAACAAAAAAGATCTCTAAACATAACAAAGAAAGGAGGGAGGAAAAATAAAAAAGAGGGAAAGGAAGAAAAGGACAAAAATAAAAGACTAAGTAAAATTAATGATCCAACTGAAATCTCCGTAGCATTTTATTTTCAAATAATAAAAGTTAAAATATAATGAAATAATATTAATAATAATATAATATAATAATTGCTATGATAATGTGTCTATGTACGCCGTGTATTACACGAAGAACAAAATATGAAAGAGGGACGCGAGGGTGATTCCTGAATTCTACACATTTTTTCGCTATCTACAAAACTTGGCTCAATCAAGCAAAATTATCGGTTAGACGTGACCGTTTTCGGATTTCAAATAATTGCCAAAATCGGTAACGTCGTCGATAATTTAAGTGCTCTAGAGTCCCTCTCCATATGTTTGTACGTGTTTTGATTTTTTTATCAATTTTCAAAACACGCACAATTCGCACCGAAAGGGGTGCTGCGTTTAGGAACTTTATTATTTTTGAATACGCGTTTTACTACAGCTTGGTCCACGTCTCTGGAATTCGATGCTGAAAGAAGAACCGTCCAATGCAACAATAGACCACGATAATACGTCTCTAATAATTGTACACGCGTCAAGTCGTTTATATAGTTAGAAAAATCTCACAAAAATGTACATTGTTATCGATGACGATGATAATCATCGATAAATGCATCGTTATCCTCGATGCGAGTCAATCGACGGAAAAATCGATTCCCTATCTTTCCTACTATTTACATTCCACTTCCTCACTGTTGTGTATTTATATATATGCATTTTTATTTATTTATACGTACATACGATTCGCGTGCTTATCACTATATGATATATTCGCTATGTATAGATATTTATAAATACATTTATGTCCCGCTCAGTGTACTCTTGCATGATCATAGCCTTCTTCAGACTAGATGTATGAACAATTTCTAGGAAATTATTCACATCAGGAATGATGAACACATTATTCTTCATTCGCAAACAAAAATCAAGAAGAATATTTTCGTAATCCTCGGCTGTACAAGTGAAATTTGGTTTATTTTTTAATTTGATCTTCATGGCGAATGAAAAACATTGTAATAATTTTTTCGACTTTTGCAATGTACCCTATGATCACTGATCGCACTATATTTTGCAGGAAACACTCTTCCTTTACACCGGAAAAAATATTTACAATATTATGACACAGATATGTAAGATTTTGTGAGAGGCGTACTAAATTTATTTACACAGTCGTGTCGAAAGAGTTCGTTGCTAGCCTCTGAATATACACAACCCTGCCTATCACTCTGGCCCAAACAAAATGAATTTCTCTTTCCATAATTAAAACTACTATTTTTCAGAGTTTTTCTTCAACTTATCAACTCTATCGTCCCCGTTCATAACTTATTAGACAAAATTATTTATCAAACAAAAATTCGGGGAACAAAAGAGTTAATCCAAAACTCAGAACAATAGTCCTCCGAAATTGTCACAAAGTCTTTATGTCTGGAAATTTCTTACGTTATTGGGTACACTTAATAATATTAAATTGCGTGTTACTTTTGCTAGGATTATTTGGGGAGTAGTACGTAATACTGATAGGTAATTTTGATCGTAATACCTTACAGATGAAATATCAAACAAATTCAAAAGAGTTCCAACGTTCCTGTATCATTCCTCTTTCCTATTGCCAGATGCTGTAGTTAAAAAGTCATCTTCCTACAACGATACGCGATTGTTCTATAAAAACTCTGTGACATGGTATGATACTTGGTCGTCTGATCTCGAGAAGAAGCCGAGAACGAGGAATAAAAAGCGGAACATCGTCGTTGCCAAAGTTCGACGACATCGTTCTACAGAAGACGATCTTCTTTGGACCTTTTGAAAATTCTCCCTTCGACAGAAATGGCATTTACAGCAATAAAACTTTACTACCTATGTACATAGTTCGTCACATTCTTGCCAAGATCTGGTCAAAACTCGTGAAAACAACCGAATTACAACGTCACAAAACTTAAAAAATTCGGAAATCTGCAACTTCAAAGTTTTACACTCTTTTCACTGACCAATCCCTCGGCTGATTTTTGGTACTTACTTTCACCAGGAGAGAAAGTTCCTCTTTCTAAATTCACTGAATCGAACGCTTAATTTTCCTACCAGTGATAACAGAAAAAGTTGACTCAGTGTTTGAATATTTTCAACGCCAATCACACCCTACACTTTTTCTGGAATCAGGATTAGTGGTAGAACTCTGGGAGATTGCACAATCGTCGTTGATGATGGTGATGCTGATGTTGCTGATGATGGTGATGATAGAGAGCGTCCCCTTGTTGGGTCGCTGGCTTGTGTCACTCGTGAGATTTTCCGCTTAGAGGATGGTAGTTGCCACCAGCAGAAGCCACCAAAGCTAGGGGCATAGGTGAACCAAGGGACCCTGGATGGGGATGCGAGTGACCCATTCCGGAAGAATGCGTCGTCAGGGCCAGTGGACTTCCGGACATACTACTTGCTAGGGATGCAAATACAGATGGAGATGGTGATGTCATCGTCGGACTACCCATTGTCGACGGTGGGTTGATCCTCTTTTCCTTCTGCCGCCTGCAAGCCAAAAAAATGGTTAGCAAATTCGAAAACCGTTTATCAAGTCCTCATTTCCTAAAACAGATTCTGAAATCATCACCAACTGACCTATTGCAAAACCAGACTCTGACAACCTCCTTCTCCATTGCAAGACTATCAGCCAACATGGTGATTTCCTCAGAAGTTGGTTTTGGATTTTGACCAAAGGCCTTCTCTAATGCTAACCGAACACTTGTTTCTATCGAAGTTCTCTTCTTCCGCCGTCTTCCAATTGCTTCAGGCGTCGTCATCGGATTCGATAAGGAGTTCGGGTTGTTCAGGGAATTATCCGCATCTTCCAACCACTTCTGGAGAAGAGGCTTTAGCTTGCACATGTTTTTGAAGGAGAGGTTTAAAGCCTCAAACCTGGAAAACAAATTTGTTGTCAGCAAACTTTCTTTTATTGATATCAAATTCAGGAAAATGTGAAATTTAAACTTACCTCGAGATTGTCGTCTGCGAGAAGTCATTTCCATAGAGTTTCCCCATCGCAAGACCCACATCGCCTTGGGTGAATCCCAATTTGATTCTCCGTTGCTTAAACGTTTTAGCAAACTGTTCGAGTTCCTCGAGATCTGTTGTTTCCTCAGGCGAAGGTTCCAGTCTCGTAGGGGGTGGTTTCACAGCTGGTGGTGTTCCTGGAGGTGGTGGTGACCTCTGTTGAGCTAAACTCCTCCCTACAAGTCCACCTCCGCCCTGAAGAGCCTGTTGCTTCTGTAGTGCCTGCAGCTGTTGTGCCGCTTGTGCAACCGCCTGTTGTACCTGCGAAGAAATACATCATTAGAGGGATGATCTTTATTTTTTTAAATCACTTTTAGGGTACTAAAGCATATGCAGGAAATGAAATTTGGTATCTCAGACTGGGTGAACTAATCTACAAAATAAAACTGCTCCTTTTTTCATGCTCCTGTTTATTCTACTTAGGGAGGGACTCGCATATCGTTTAAAAAGCAATTTAGAGGCCCTGTAGGAAAATTTGTACCTGCATGGACTGCGAGCGCGGATGACTTGGTCTCTGGGGGTAGCCACCGCTCTGCAACAGCCCCTGCAAGATGTCAACTTTTAATAAACAAATCCTAACATTTTGTATCTTGTCATTTTTGGAATTGGGAGATTGTGTAGGAAATAGTGGATGTAAGATGAGAAATATAGATTACTGCGAAACTGATGCTTCCAATTGAAACATTGTCATGTGCCACGCTTCTAGCAGGTGAGCAAGGATTAGCTAGGCAAGAGTTCTGATCGATTATCTTCACCCTTTCTTAAACATGCGTTCGAATACGAGAGTGAGTTGGGGTTCGGACTCCTGCAGGCACCCTTTTCGTAAAAGGGTTTCTGATCTTGGTCAGGTCGCGTGTCGCCATACCAACATACTTTATGCTTATTTATGTAGACGCCCCATTCAAGTGCTTTACATTTAGCCACGTGCGGGTTCGGCGACAGGTTATTGCGTGAATAATAAGGTCCCTTGCATATGCCTTTGCCGAAAAGGGGTTACCGTCTTCCAATGGTCGCGTGTTTGCTAATGGCAAGGACCTTATTGTGTCGACACGCTTTCACAGGTAAATCGAATGCGGATTCATTTCACACATTTGCCTTTTCATCAAATTATCACAGGATACATCGATTAATTCATCTCAAGTGATCCATTCTTGAGAAGAGGGCCCTTCTTCAGGACGATTTTATTTTCAGGGTGTTAGTTACAATTTACATTATAAGTCAAGATACAAAATTATCTGTAGGTTTCAAACTACATGTTTAGTATTATTTAAGATGGAATTCCTCACTGAATGATGCAAGACGTATCGATAAAGATCCACCCACAAAAGGTCGGCCTTGTAAAACGAAATTCTAAACCGGAAGACGCCCCGTGTAGAGAATATTATCGAACTTTCTGAAACAGGTTGAGCGCGTGTTGATGAAAAGGGTTGAAATCTTGAGGAGGTCGTGTGTCTCTTCGAAAATTCAAGACAGGCGGCACAAGCGAGAATCGTGAGGAAGCAAGAAAGAAATATATGAAAAAAACTCTTCACCCTAGCCACGTGTTAGGTAACAAAGGGAGCCCGCGGCAAGGTGCCGTAGGTTTCCCTTAACGAATCGCATCGGAATACCATACCTTTGAAAAGATGCGCAGGGCCCCAGGTCGAAGGAAGGCTCCTATTAAATCTGCTAGACGCAAAGTCGTTTTGTTACTTCTTCCCCTATTGCATTTGCCTCTGCTCTGTCCATACATGCGCGCCATTCATCGCTTCGTAAATGTAACCAAACCTATTCAATCCACGGATCTCCGCATTATGCCAACGTGCCTGTCGATAGGATATATGTATCGGGTGTACACAATCGGGCGTTTTTTCAGAAGAATATGAATTTCTTAGGCAAAAAGAGGATCCTCTCAATGAATCATTCCAAGAAGAGTGCGATAATAAATTCTCTGATGGATGCACAAATTATCATTTTTCAAATGAAGACATTTGGATGCATTTCAAAGACGGAAATGAAGTTAAATCGTTTTTGGATATAGAAAAGATATATTTTCCTCTCTGTTATCAAGGGCTCTTTAAGAAAAGCTTTAATGAGAAAGCGATGGGGCGAACTTCAGATGACATTCTTTGGTAGATTTATAGTATATTCAAGATTGTTTCGTTCAAGATGAAGATGTCCCTGAAAGTGAACTCAACACTTCTTCAAAGGGGAATAATCTGATATCAAAAGGACGATCAGATACGCTGTTCTGAGTGGAGAACACTGTTGAAGATGCATCTTCAAGCGAAAATCTAATTTCTTAAAGTAGCTGAGCGGGAAGAATGGATATCAGGTCCGCCCTCGAGAACTTCCGCTCGGGAGATTTCAAGTCTAGGAAAGATGGTAAGAGTTTGAAGGAGGCCATTACGAACCTGATTCTGAAGGAAGAATTGCGCCTGTGCAGGAAGTTGTCCCGCAGCCGCTGCCGGATTTGCTTGTTGGAACATGGCGAACTGCTGCAGTTGCTGTTGCAGAGATTGTTGTTGTTGTTGGAGAGTCGAAGCCAAAGCTTGAATTTCCTGGGGACTCAAAGCACCCAGAGATCCATGCATGAGGAGTTGTTGACCCACGAGTTGGGCCGCTAAAGCTGCTTGCGAATTTCCGGTGTTGCCTGCATGACTTCCAGTCAGCTGACTACTCACCCCGGAACTGGGCGAGGATGCGCTACCACTGGTACCGCTGCTGCTGTTCCTATGAGAAACATCCGTAACCTGCAACATTTTTAGATTGATTTATTAATTAGGCGTTTCTATAAAGTCAATATGGAAAAAATATTATTCGAGACAATGTTTTAGGCTCTTGAACTTTTAGTGGATAAGAATTCGCATTGCGTGGAAAGGCGAGGAAATATCGGAAATCGGAAGACCCACCCTCCCTAATATCGTAAAGTAAACGCTGTCGAACAAAGCAGTGTTTACACTCGGCCAGGTCAGGATATTGGTCACTCCTGGTCCATCGTATAAGCTTTTGTGTTTTATAAAACCTTTTGAGCCACCCCTTACTAACTAGTCGCTTTTATTTATTTCTCAAATATTGAACTCGTGCACTTTTTATGCCACTCGAGGGTCAAGGCAAGAAGTCGCAATAGGATGTGCCGGACTTTTTGATCTGGATGGATGTTTCTTTAGGAGGACTGGTAGCGAGTCCTCGTCTTGTTTGAATCATGTTCTTATCCCGTGGGGACTTGCGAAATGTGGGGATTGAAAAAACAATCATAAAATTGATGTAGCAGAGGAAAAACGAATGTTTGATACAATTGTATTGAAAGTAATTAGATGGTATAGACTCAGATGGGTTTTGTAAATATAAGCTACTGATGTTATAGGAGTAATTAGTTAAGCCTTTTAAATGCTAATTAAGGGGAAACTATAAATTAACCATGTTAATCAGCCCTTAAAAATGGGGTCGTCATCACCTGTTGGACACTAATTAGTTCCTAGGGTTTATGATACTGAAGCACCTGTAGCGGAAATCTTCAAACAAAGGGTGATCTAGAAGATAAACTTCTATTGCTTAGGAGCTTCAAAAAATCAGTACCATTATTTTTCTATGCATTTCTACAAACAATTAATTCTTCGGGAATAACTTTTTACGTACTTTACTATTTTTCTGTTGGTTATTAATCCTTCATTTCTTTCTTTTATTGAATAAAGTTAGTTTGCAAGTTTTCTGTTTATTTTAAGAAATCAATTATCTACAAACTAGCAATTTGTGAACTTGAAGCACCTGCAGCTTGCATGGTTGCTTGACATGTTTAGGATTAACCCTAGAGTGGCTCGCATGAATGTTTCGCCTAGCGAGAATTAATTATCGCCTTCGTGATAAATTTTGCATGCACGGAGGTTAATCATTTCATAGGACTTTTGCCTTCGCACGAACTGCGCGTATATAAACTATAAATTGAAGCTCGAGTAAAAAATAAGTTTTCAATTAAAGAAGGTTCAAGGACGAGGTTCAATAGTTTTTTAACTTATTTGCTTTACATTTTTTTCTCATAACGTTTTATCGTATTAATAATTGTAAGTTTAATTTTTACTAACCAGATTGAGGGCGCCTCTATCAGAGTCCATGGAATCGTGATCCAAATGTGGTTCGTGTCCATCCTGAATATCACTGGCGATGCTCCTGTCATCACCACTAAGCTCAGGACCATCAACTTCCCCATGCAAATCGGCATCTGTAACAGAGACAAGGAATATTTTAAACATTTTTTTTTTATTTTGCAGGGAAAAAATTGTTTTTATTTACTATAAAGTATTGCTGAATCAAAAAGTTTTTCTTATCACATACGGTACTGGTTTCTTCAGAAGTTTTATGAGTAATTTTTCTCGACTTCTTTTTTGACTTGAAAAAACAGACTTTATAAAATATTATTACTTAACCACATAGAAATATTGTTAGATGTAGTTGAGTATGCAATATTCCTCATTCCAGTACGGCCAGAAAAAATATATCTGCAGATTAATTATTCACTAATTAAACATCCAAGTATTCGTCTAGAAATATCGCCGTTCTTTTTTGCAGCTCCGTGAATCAAGTTTAGTAGTGGGTACTTTTACAAACTCAGATTTTTTAATTTTATCTCAAAAATTAAAACCTATAAAACCGATGAATTCAAATTGTCGCTTCAGTAATTTCAAGTTCGAACCACAAAAGACGAAAGAAAAAGAAATCCTAATTAAAAGATCTTTGATATTGTAAAAATATTCAAATAAAACTGAAACTTGTTGAACCATTTAATCACATTTTTTAAATTCGAAGTAACCGATCAAATATAAATATTAGAAATAAATTAAGTTTGAAATCAGCCACAGTTTAAAAATATTTTTGAGCTCTTTCAACTTGGAAATTTTTTTGATTGAAAAATTGTGAGGAACTAGAAAATTTTTAAACTCTGCTTAGGATTCCACAATAAAGCTACAATTTTGAAAAATATATAAAACAAAAATAAATCCTACAGTCATTGTTGTTTTGCGCTCTATATTTCCGATGATGATGATGATGATGGTGATGATATCGGGTAGGGGTAGTAGTAGGGGTGCTCGTAGCATGAAGTCTCATATCAGTAAAAATCATTCTGGGGTCTTCCAAAAATACCATTTTCGAATCACTACACACCGATCTCTCACTATTCACCCTCACATTGATACTTGCTAAATCCAGCATGAAAATCCGAAATAGTCTTTTCCTCTCCAAGAGAAAAAAACTCTGATCACTGTCACAAAATATCCAATCTAATTTCTCTCACTCACTAAAAGTCACTGTCAGTTCTTCAAACTTCGAACCATTTTTAATATTTCACTGAACCAAGTCCCCAGTGTTTCGAATCACGATGAAAACTGAGCTTAAAAAGTAATTAATAACTTCTAATAAATCAATACTTGATTAGTAAAATTTATTCAAAAATATTCAATCAATGAATATTCATTATAATTTAAATTTGATTACCCCTACCGCGACGGAAGGTAAAAAAACGAAAATGTCCGGAGCACTTGCCGCTCTCTCTGAATCCTGACGGAGAGGCCGACACGGAGTGAATGTCAGAGTGATGCAACGCTTCAGCGGCCCTAAGGGCAAACTACCCCCACCAACGCAGGAAGGAAGAGGCCAGCTATTGGCCGCTCTCCGCAGTGCCGCTGCCTCCATTGGATGGGGGAGAAAACCCTTTGCTCTTCGGTGCGGCCCCCCTACCTTGCAAATCAACCCTTCGGGCATCCATCATCGTATCTTATGACGGCCTCCCTCGCCACCCCTTTTTATTATAAAGACCCCTTTCTCTCTCCCTCTCTCTCCTGATTTTTGAAAGTTTAATGTGACCTTCGGTCTGTAATTCCAAACATAATAGTCATTGGAACCGATTTATCGATTGAGAAAACGAGCTTATGGTTTACGCTTACGGATCGTTTTGTTGGTTGCATGTGTTCGCCAAAACTGCACGTGTAAAGCAGTCGCGCATAACGGTTTTTAATTCTAATTATTTCGATACACCGCGACCGAAGACCCTTTTGGCAGCTGGATTTACGACGCGCATTAATCTGAAAGGGTAAGTAAACGTACTTTGATTCTTTGGGAGGGGGAGAGAGTTTTTGGGGGTGTAGTTTCAATTATTATTTTTTATACAACATATTTCAGTACTACTAGCCAATGGCTTCTTCCATTAGGATATAAAATCAAGACGTGAGAATCACAACTGCACTGTAACACATTTTATGGGGAATTTTCCTCAAAATCGTAGTAACGCAAATTAGACCAAAGTTAGTAAATTTTACCCTAGATTGTGGGGAAAATTGACCAATATTGGTGTGGAATAGTTCCTTCCCATAATTTGGGAAACTTCTACAAATTATTGGGGGGAAAAGTCTCCAATAAGCGTGTGGAATGTTTCCTACAAGTTCAGGAACTTTACCCAAATATTTTGGGAAAAATTCCCCACTTTTGCGTTATTTTCGTCGTCAATTAGGACACTATTTAGCGACACATATTAGGAATATGTAAAAATTATTTATTCTTTCACTCGGAAAAATGAGGTTTAGAATTATGAGAATGGCAACTGGGTCAGATTCATTTGGCTTTTCCGTTCAAAAATTCAGAACATTTACAATAAAAATAGAAATATTTTTACCTCCCTGAAACATGGCAAATGACGGCCACATGTTTCTTCAATGCTGAGTAAATTTTCCATCATAAATTTTTGTATTCCATAGCAAATGTTTTTCAAAATTTTGGAAGATGAAAAAACGCATATATTGCACATATTTAAGAGGCCCGGAAAATTCCTTACTATATTTTCGTGATTTGGAAAAAAAGAAGTAATTAAATATTATTTATGAGTTCTTGAGGAATTCATGCTTCCATAATTTTATGAACAAATTTATATTCGAAAACCTATCCCGGAAAAGTCCTTACTATATTTTCGTGATTTGGAAAAAAAAGAAGTAATTTAAAATTATTTATGATTTCTCGAGGAAAACATGCTTCCATAATTTTATGAACAAATTTATATTTGAAAACCTATCGTAGAAAAACTTTTTTTGTTTATCCCGTAAAATTTCACTCACGGTCTGATGAATTAGAAATTAGAGTCTAGAATTCGAATGAAGCATTTAATATTTAATCCTAATTATTTTATTGAAAAAACAAAATGATTTATATTTATCGCAAATCGGAATATATTTATGTTTGACCATTTAAGACGTTTAAGTTTATAGACAATTCGGAATAAAATGTAAAGCTTTAAAATTAAAAGTGTACGATTGAAAGCATCTAACTTTAGAAATTATTATTAAACAGGTCTGAAATCGGCTAAAAGTTCTATTTTTATTAATAGGGATAAAACTGGTTTTAAAAATTTTGAACTTTCTAATTAAAAAGTGTGATAAAATAAAGAATTATTTGCAGCAGAGAATCACAAAAAATACAATTATATATAAGGGAAATCATTATGTGGAAGTCTTCAATAGAAAGAATAAAAACATGAATAAAATATTCAATGACAGAAATCAAATTATTCAAATAAAAAATCAGAAGCATTTATACCCATTAAGGTCTAAAAATATTTTTCAAATAGAAAATTCATTTTTTTTTAAGAGTTTGAGTAAAAAAACTATTAATTCAAAACATGTTTCCAGGAGCATTCAAATTCAAATTTCCGAAAACATAATATTTGGGAATAGCTTTGTAAAACATTTAAATTAAACCTTAAACTAGACTAGTGTTACTAAATTTTCCGTACCGTTTAATATATTTAAACTTTTCCACAATAATTTAACTAAAATAAATATTTATTTTACAGCAATCTTTTGAAATCTGCAGCTTGAATATGTACACTATACTAATTTTGCATTCACTTTCCAAATCCCATTCCCAAAGTCCTAAAATGCACGATGAAAAAAAAACATTGCACTGTGGGAAAGTTGCAACTAAGTAGGGTCAGTGATCCGAAAAAAGTCGCTTAGCATTTTCGTATGACCGTCCGAAGTTTCCCATCCTTGGGATATTCTGGGTAGAAAAAAAGCTGGAATATCGTCGGCAGGTAGAGAGTGAAGCGACTACCGACGATGAGGGCTAGAAAAGAAAAAAATTCGAAAATCCGGCAGATCTCAGGATTCCGAGGCCAACGCCCCTGTCAGATTCTCCTTGATCTCCCCAAATCTTTTTTACCTGACGCAGATTCCCCTGAAAATCGTAAAAAAAAGTGCGGGGTCAGGTAGTCCCGACATTCGAAAGAATCGAAAGAGCCCGCCATATTGGCGGATAAGCGATAAAATTTCAGTTGTGCTCCCCACTCCTTATCAAGCAGAAGATCCATCCCCACTGAAAATCAACGCAGGTACCAGGATTCCCCTGCTTGTCAAATTTGCATCTAAATTATGCTCTCCCCTCGTAATTTCTTTTTTACTTTCTATCCATCTTTTACCTTTTTTTACCTTTTTCCTTTTTTGCTAAAATTACGTTTCCGTGAGAAGTCATTTCGGTTTCGAAGGGTGACCAACTTTTGGGGTGAATTCTCTCTTTCAGGATTCCCTATTTTCTACCCTTTTTGTATTGAATATATAGATTCGTCCTAGCAGGTTCTGATATTTCCCAGGCGCACCCTTTTCACCAGATAAGGTGCAGAACCGTTATTTTTTCATGTCAAAGAAACTTTTTTTTAAGGAGTAAGGAGAAATGTGTAGAAGAAGATAGAAAGCAAATCCTCTTGGAGAAGGGGTAAGGCAAAAAAAGTTAGGCACTATATTTTCAAATCGTCAACGGATTTTTCGCGCCACCTTGGGAGAACATGAGAAAAAAAGTGGAACAAGGTAGCTTCCAACGGTCTTCTTGTAACGTACTCTTTCGATTTTTAAGCTTCTAGACTCACACCAAGAAATTCTAGCGAGATCAGGGTTTGAGGTGTGAATGTGTTCGGAGCCAAGAAATCAGACAATGGGGCTCATTTATCAGAAGAGAAAAAATCGAAGATAGAAATAAAGTACATTTTCGTAATGAGAGAGCTCTCATCTTAGTGTTGTCCAACTTGAATTTGGACAACCCCGAATCAGCTAAAGATTGTACAAATGGAATTATACAACAAAGATGCAGACGCAATCTGCCTCAATTGTGAGATGAACTTTATATCAAAATCCCTGAAAGGAGCTTGAAATCTGAAAAGAAGGAAAAATTTCCCAGGGTCCCATATCGGTGGATCTGTATCGAGATTTAGAATTTTATATTCTAAAGATCTGGATCAGTAGCGTGGTAAATCATCAGGCCTATCTTCGCTTTATGATGTGATGCAAGGGGAGCATCATATAGGGCACCCACGCTTATGCAAGGCAGGCAAAATGGGTATGGTACCTACATGCGAACATAATAGGGGTCCATCATGAGATTCGAGGGATATTGAAAAAGGGCCCGTTTAACGTTTGCACGAGTGACACGGTAAGCGTCTATCCATCACCCACGCATTCACTCACAAGTCGTTGCCTGGTCCATTCTGCCATGGACAGAGGCAGCTGGTTCCAATGATGGTTGCGTTACCTTTTGGGTGTCGCTTTTGGCTTCTCGACCCCTCGAGGAACTTCGGACCTGGTCCGAGGGACATCGAGGGGGTCATGACTCCATGTTCGTCAGGTGATAAAAAGACACAATACCACCTGAGAAGTTGACGTTCGAGGACCTGCTCGAAAAGGTCTTTTTTGCAAGGATGGTGTACTATTCAGCAATGGGAAGAAAATCTCTATTATACATTTTCCTTCCTGGGGTTATTTCAGTTTAATGATAGAGATGAATGGTTCTACAATTTCTACATGTATGTTGCCTCTCAGATATCTGATCAGGGGCCATCCAGAAATTAGGTGACAGCTTTTTGGGGAAGAAGATTCGTAAAATTTTACGATCTGTTACATGGAGAGGGGGGGGGGGGGTATACTGTTACATAGCATTTTTGACAAATGAACCTCACAGGAAATCCATTTATCCAAAATTGTAGAGTATAACGTGACCGTTTCGAACTGTCTACCGTGACAGAATTTTCCGTGAGACTAACCCCTTTTCCAGCTCATTCAGGGCTAACGTCACGGAAAATTCATATCGGTATAATTAGGTTAGTATTTTTAGTTTTTTTTTCACAATTTTTTTGGTCAGGCTAAGATGTTTGAAAAGATTCCAGGGGATTTCTGAGGATTTTCAAGACTTACAAATATTCCAAAGGATGTGTAATGAGCTTCAGCAGTTTTTATGGGATTTTATAAGATTTCAAAGGATTTCATTAATTCTGACGGATTTTAAAGACCCTTAACCTTGATAAGGTGTTTTTATGAATTTTTTTGGCATCTCGAAGGATTTCATAGAATTTCAGAAATTCCAAGGTATTTTAAAGGATTACAAAGGTTTGAAGAGATTTTCAAAGATTTCAAGATAGTTTCAAAGATTCCAGGGAATTTTAATAGAGATAGCGAAATTTAAAAGGAATTTCCCAAGAATTTTTAAACGCTTTAAAATTTTAAATGACTTTTAGAAGATTCAAAAAATCATTGAGGAATACAAATTTTGTTTAATGATTTGCAGGGATTAGGAAAAATATGCGTGCTGTTTTAAAGAATTTCCTAGAATTTGGGAAGATTTGGAAGGATTTTATAGCACCTATAAGGTTTTAGGATATTTTATCAGATTCCAAGGGATTTTTAAGGGGTTTCATCATATTTTATGAGATTTCCGAGGATTTCAGTAATTTAAGGTGTTTTTAATGAAATTTAAAATAATTCATTCTCAAGAATTGAGAGATTTCAAAGGATTTCAAAGATTTTAAAAGACTTTTAATAAATCCAGCTATTTTCAATTTTTTAAAGAATTTTAAAGATTTTAGGATATTTAACAAATTTCCAATGAATTTCAATAAAGATTTCAAGAAATTTAAAAGTATTTTAAACATTTAGGCTAATTAAAAAGATTGCAAGGAATTTTAAGGAGCTTTAAAAAATTTGAAGGGACTTCAAAAAATGTCAAAGAATTTATTCAAAATAATTTAGGTATGTCAAAGGATTTCAAAGATTTAAAGAAATTTTCAAATATTTCAAGGTGTTACCAATGATCCCAAGGAATTTAAGCGATTTGACGGTATTGCAAAAAATATCCATAAAAATAAAGTTTTTTCACGTTTTTTGAAATTACTCCTGACCACAAAATTATTAAAAATTTTGTAGGTTTATCAGGATTTGCACTATTTACTAAATAAATTGACTAAAAGTTTGGGTTATTTTAAGT
>CAKNWT010331649.1:0-17297 GCA_932066315.1 Andricus coriarius
TACTGTACCCTATCGTCCATCTACTGTGCCTTATGTCCTGTAATAAAACTATTTCTAATAATAACAGAATGGCTAGATTATTCTTACCAATATGTGCTGTTCTGATGTCTCTATACCGCACCGAAATGACCGACGTTGATTCATCAAATCATGATGATCATGAATTATTTCACTTGCTGCCAGTGGAAGATATCATTATTGACATCGTCCATGAATATCTTCAAGTGCAGGAAAAGCGATTAGAAAATCTTAGGAAGTAAGTCATAAAATTTCGACTTTCAACACATATTTACAATGTTTTTATTTTTTATTTACACAATAAATCGTGCTATCCTCAATTTTCTTTTTCTTTTATCGAACCAAATCTATATTTATTCTCACATCATAAGCATTAATTTTAATTAACCTTAACAACAAAAAATGAGAAAAACAATGCTTTACCTGCTATACGACTCTGTAAGGAAAGTATTCGAATCTGTACTCTTAGTTTGTACCTAGTTGTGCTATTGTCAAAAACAAGTATTTATCATCAAGGCGGGACTTTTCGTGAAGCTCCCTACTAAGTGACACTAGTTCAAGCAGTTGCGTAAACGTCTAAACACGTACGCGTCTCATTTCAGGATTATGAAACGTACTGAAGAAAGTGTGTGTATTGAATTTCGGCAAAAACTTGGACATTCATTTTCGGAAACCATAATTATGAGTCGAAAATGGTGTTGAGTCTATGAGTGATAATTAAATTTAAGAGCGTTTAGGCGATTTAAAAGTGGTCGTACTTTAATGCAAAGTTGCCCTCGCTCTGGCAGGTCTGCACTGGCAGCAACACGTCAAAATGTGTAATTAGAAGGTGTTGTGTACCCAGAATACCCTTCAAAAGGTCCGGCAATAGACAAAGTGCATTACTAAGAAATTCTGACTTCGTGCGCCCCCGTATAGTCCTGGCCTGACTCCCTGTGAATTTTAGATGTTTTCCAAATTATAAATTATACTATATAAAATATATATGCGACAAAGTAGCTGTTACTTATTCCTAAAGGTGACATTAAGAAGTACTTTCGAAAGTTGTAGGGTCGCTGGAAGAATTTTGTTGCTACCAAAGGGGAGTATCTTGAAGGCATTGAAATCACCATTGACCAGAATAAACTCTTACTCCTGGTACAGCAAAAGTTCGGATACTTTTCAGACAGATCTCGTATATAGAAGTAAAATTTTATTGCCTTTATAAAATTTTTATTATTTTCAAAAAACTGGTTGAAAATTACCAGAATATTACGTTGCTGGCCTGGGGGTCAGACCATGTTTATTGTATGTTTTTTGGGTCACTGAAACCGACTTCAAAGTCCGTATTAACCCATCATGTCAGGTTTTTTTCATAACCGTAAAAAAACTTATAATCCAAGCTTAATGAGCCCGTTATACCTAATATGTTAAACCTAATAATCTCTTGACCCGATAACCAATCGACCCCTTGACCCCATAACCTCTTTACCCTATAACCTAAAATACAATAACCACATAATCTTAATAATAACCTTAAGAACGGACTAATTCGGCACGGATTATAATATTTCATAAGCTTATCTCAAAAACATATAGAACAAATTTGTGTGTGTGTGTGTGTGTAGTTGCGTAATTTTTCACGTGAAAAAAAATCCTAAATTTTTTTTTACACAAAAGAATTCTTTTTGTTACAGGTATATTGCAGAGTTTTCAAAGGAATACGAGCAAACAATACGTAATTTCTAGTAGTATCCTTTGAAACTTATAATTTAAGAAAATAATATCTTGTTCGTCTTTAATTTTAATGCAATAGCAAACAATGTTTCCATTTACGTACCGTGAATTCTGATATTTTATTTGAGCGAAGCAGCAATATTTTGCTCAAATGTTCACATAATCTGATTGGGATCTCGTAGTACGTTTTTAGATATCTACTTCAGGAAACTTCTTTACTTTTTTCTATTAAATATGTCCTTGACTAGTTTATAGCTAATATACGTTAATTTAATAATATTCATTAAATTTTTTTTCTATCTCCAGAAAAGGTGGGAAAAACTCTTAGTGCTACGATTCAGGAAAGCTCTAATAATGATGATGAGGAGGTTAAGGCGGTAGCTGATGAAAGTGACGGCAATTATCTATATGATGTAAGATCTATACTTCTACATCTATCTATCTATACTCTTCTGTTCGGTTCCTTTAGAATCAAACAGGAGGACATATGAAAAATTCACCAAGCGCGTCCTCGGGTTGTGGATAGAGGAACCCTGTACATACGTTATCAACTAAATACAGTTGAAATACTTAATAAGCAATTGCGGACAATTGTCCAGGGACAGTCCCGAAGAAGAAACCCCGTGTTGGGCCGTACCATGCGTAGAAACCGTGCGAACACTTTCCCTAGCTGCGCGTGCGAAGAAAAATCACACCACCAAACCCAGTCGTAGATGCAATTTGAAACGATTGAACGCTCACAGCACTCAACAATGGGTCGGCAAATAGTGCCGATCACGACGGACCTGCGGTATCCTCAAACTACTGTGTGGATGGATCGACTCAGGGGTTACTTGCTGGACAATTACGATTGCAGCATTTTTCTAGTTCGCGTGTTTAAACTTGTCTGATCACACTGTATAACATTTTTATCGATGTCCTGATCGACAGGATTGTTCGGAAAATTGTACCTGTGTGGGTATAGAAAAAAATGTAACAGGCAGCTTCAGTGCTTCAAGTGTCGTCGAGAGATATACAGGAGAGATGGGTATGGACTGTGGCCTCCACAATTGTGAATTGCTGGAGTTCCCGAAGACTCTGAGCTAGAGAATATGAGTGGCATTAGACACCTTGACACCGAGGGTTTCATTCTTCGCGTGACAGGACGGTGTCATTCCCATCTTAGTATGCTTTAGTTTCATTTCAGGTCAAGAAGTTCCAAGCGATAGGTTCAGTGCGTGTCATGCACACGCTGAGCACTTCGAATTGGAACTTAGACTATCCAGGTGTCTCTCTCACACGGGAACGTCGTATCTATACAGACACAATACAGCCCGGAGAGTGCTTAACTACCATATGTTTCGCGATTGCGGTATTTGCCGCGACCATTGTCTGCTGAATGCTTCGTAGGAGATAGAGTCAATTGTCCAAAACGATAAGAGCCAAATTTTATGGAACTATGATTTTAAGAGACCTTACAAGGGAGCTCCGGAGGCTATACCCAGAATATACAGTCAAAATGATTGTCCTTGTCATCAGTGCTCTCAGAGAAGGGAAGCTGTGACTGGTTTGTAACCTTAAAGCCACACCCGCGTGCCAAATAACTGCCGAGACACTCGCGAGATGGATGCAGAGAGCTTTTCTCCGCAGCTTACTCCGTATCCTTAAGCCACACGAGGTTTTTGTTGGTGTTTCGTTGTAATTTCGCCGTACCCTGTGGCCACTCATCTCACGGCCATTAGACGTGGCATAGGTGTTATTTGCCGCGGTTCTACTAGGAACCGATGTCATTTTCACTAATAAAAGTTCCTCCAAGTGCGACTCTGCGGTGGTTGCTCTGCCTATTTTTGAATCTTATATATGTACATATATTTATATAAGTAACTCAAATATTGTTCACATTTTGGCAGAATTGGAAAATTTGTATTTATAATGTGCTAACATTTCAGTATGCTGAGTATGCTGGTTCAAGCTATGAACGGCTCTGTAATGGAGAAATTTTACTAACCGAGGATATCTATAAAACATTAAAATGCCGATACGTCGATCATGGTATTCCTTTTCTGAAAATTGCACCTTTTAAAGAAGAAGAAGCATGTCTGAAACCCAGAATTGTTTTATACCACGATGTAATTTACCAAGAGGAAATAGAGATTCTGAAAAAAATTTCAAAGCCCTGGGTTCGTTGAAGTTTCACATTTTTTCTTAATTTTTTTTTAATCGAAAATTTACCTGGGTAATATCAATTCAATGTTAGGATTTTGGAAAGTTATCAAACGTGCACACAAAAAAAGTAGAGCTGTGTTATTTGTTGCGAGTATTTTTCGAGTGGGTATAGGTGGATTTTTCTACATCTAAGAAAAAAGAAGATACAGTTAGTTGAATATGTAACCATAACCAAAGTTGAGGGAATATCTCATCACGTGAAGTTATTTTTTCAGTTACGAACATTTTGAAATGGGGGTGAAGAATACACTTGACTTTTTCTTTGTTAAATTAACTTTACTAGAAAAATTACCTTTTCTAAGGGCTCCGGAATGCAAAAACGAATTTTTGCGGTTATATTTGTGTTTCTGTGAAAATAAGTAAGAGATGATAGGACTCTATAGCCGTGCTTATAGAGCCGTCGGGAACTGTTTTTTTTTTTTTATTTCTGCAGAGTTCATGTGACCGACTCAATTTATATTCAAAAATCCTCAATATCCATAAACCCTGGTTGGGTTGCACTGGTGAGAGAAATTCAATCTTACTAAAGTTTACTCTCTCGTGGAGGGCACGGGCTCTGTAATTCCGTGCAACTTTGTCTATCTTTGCTCTCGGTTGACAGGATGGTGGCAGTCTTGAGTTGGTTCCAAATTCAAATTTTATATGGAGTTTTTCTTGGTTATGGTTTATAATGATGGGCGTTGCTCTATCGTCTCATCGCGGTTTCTATTTTAAAGTTCCAGATTCCCGACCTAAATTGTTTATATCTGACGGATATTAAACACCCCGTCACAAGTGTTACTACATATTATGATAACTTCAATTACGTTTTGATTTTTTAGCACACACAAGAATAACTATATTCTCCCTTCTGCAGTTAGAAGATTCAAAAACAGCAAATACTACGTCTGGTGAAGAGAGAAGTTCTCAAACTAGAATTGCCAAAAGTGCTACTATTGAAGAAGAAAATAGACACGTAAAGCTTCTGTATCGTCGAGTGGAGCATATGACAGGTTTGTCAATGGATACATACGAGCTACTGCAAGTTACTTATTACGGCATTGGAGGCCTGTTTCTACCACACACTGATTACTTTGGTAAGGCCGTCCAATTTACCGACTCTAACGTTGGAGATCGTATCGCCACGGTTCTGTTTTATGTAAGTGAACAAATACTTTTCAGTTAGGGATGGATATTACCGATGCAACACTGTAAGTATCGAGTGCAAAATATTCGATACTTCGATTCTTATTGCTTCTCCACGTGTACGAAATAGAGAACAAATGACGTCTCAATATTCCTATTACCTCCCTGCCTCTTTCTATTCACCTCCCATAAAAGTTTCGGTAGTATGGATGCTTTAGTGTCGATACTATTCAAGTAGCGATGCTTTTTGTCAGTATCACTCATGCCTATTTTCAGTTCGTGCATGCAATCGGAATGAACTATAATTAAATTAATGCAGGTTGCACGCACAGATTGAAAAGTATTAAAATGGGTAGTCACATTGAACTTGGTGTTGATGTTCAAGAACACGATTATTGCACCAAAGCGGTAAATTATTTAACAATCCTGTTTTGTGACTTCAGTTTTATCAGGACCTAAAATTGTACTAAAGAATAAATCGAATCGAAGTTACTCAATATGAGCCCCCCAACATTTCATGATAATAACTTGGTATTTACAAGTATTCATAACAGTTTGATGTTGGTGAGGAAATACGCCAAAGGACCAATCGGTTCCACGAGCTATTAGGAATTAGGTTAAGATTTATAATACACTTTTTTAGCACTTTTTTATCTGGGAAATATGTCACCTTTCTGGATTGGTCGGGAAACTCTACAGATATGAATCCCAACCAGAACGTTCGGGACTTCCTGACTCAGAAGTCAGTAAGCACGCTCCTAAAGCAAGCGCTCATTCGGATACACGATCACATTTGAGAATATTGCTCAGAGATAAAGACAAAAAATGAAAACTGCATAAACCAGAAAAAAAATTTTCTTTGAATCAAAAGAAGTACAACGAATTGAATCTTAAAAGATTAAATTTCAAAATCTCTTATATAATTTTAGTCATTTTGAAGAAATTCAAAATGAACTGCTTTAATCTCAAATTATTTCATGTGATACCAAGTGACATTTCAAGTGATTGGTTTACTTTTTTAGAGACAAGTTTTATATTTATAATAATGCTGTTTTGATTCTGAAAAAGCATATATAATAATATTAAATTTTTAGGATATTCATTATATAAAACTCTAGAAGAAATATTCTATCTAGATGAATGACGTGGCGAAAGGAGGTGCTACAGTTTTCCCGCAATTAAATGTTACCTTATGGCCTAAAAAAGGTAGTGCAGCATTCTGGTACAATCTTAAACGAAATGGAGAAGGAAATACGTTAACTGAACATGGAGCATGTCCAGTAATTTCTGGGACAAAATGGAGTAAGTTTTATATTTGAAATATTATAAATAAAGCCGGGTTCTAATTGAATGCAAGTTTTTAATCTGTTCTTCACAAAGGGATGACCATCATCACGGATCACTGATTTCGATGAGTGAAAGTACATTAAAATCCGTTAGTTACGTATTTCTTAAGCTTTAATTGGGCATCTTTTACGAGATATTAAAAATAAACTAATTTTATAAACCAATATAAAATTTCGACAATTTCGTTTGTGCAAAAATTCATCTTACAAGTAAAATTATTGACAGACACAAGCTGCATAATATCTAATCAAAATAAACTTACACTGAACAGTACCTGTCTTATTTATTGACAATAATAACAATTGCATAATTTAGCTATTTTTTTCCTAAGGCTACATTTTTTTTTGCATAAAATGTATTTCTTAATCATGTTTTTTATAAACTAATAAGCATCTTAACCGTTTTTCAATATAAAAGCACCGCTTCGATAAAGAAGAGTATTAGTAGACACGTTATACATTACATTTAGTTACAATGAACCAATATTTGCCAATGTTTTCAAATTTTATGAACATTTAGGATCATTTCCGCAATCGATTCGTGGAAAAGTAACTGAAGGTAATGCAGTAATATTTTTCCATAAAGAAATCGTGCTTTTCAGGATCAATAAAGGATACACTGTGCATTTATTTATAATAAATTTTCATAAAAAATAAATAAAGTGGTAAATATTGATTCAGTGTAACTAAAGATATTGTGCGTCCACTGCGTCGATTCGCGAAATAGACGTGTTTCAGAGTGCGCATGCGCCATTATTATTCTCGCACAGTCTGTTGGATTGAAGTACTTTTTATATTATTTAGAGGCATGGAAGTCCTCACTTTCGAGATTGGTGTTCAAAATAGTACATTGTGTATCTAGTGGGAGACGTAGTCGATTCGAAACAAGTGTAAACTTTGCAGCGTACTATAGAAAGTCATCGCGGAATCAGCCGACGCGGTACCTGAAGTCCATGCTAATGGCGCTCATATCGACAGTACTTTATCCACGCCTCACCACAATTTTCTCATTTCCTTTTCCCGCTAGTGGGTAAAATCGACTTTCACTCACGCTGACGTCATCAATCGAGAAATCGATAACTTCGTCGATTCTCAACGAGCCTCGAAAGACGCATTTTCTGCGCGGGTTTTTAACAAATACATTTACATGAAAGAATAATGTTTTCACCAATAAGATTGTCGAAACTTTGTATTTATTTATCAAATAAGTTTATTGCTGATATCTGGTAAACGATCGCCCAGGGTAAGCTAAAAATAATACATAGTAATGGATTTCAATGTACTTTACCATTTGTGTTCCATTAAAATCAAGTCTTCATGAGGGTGATCCCCCCAATGTCAGTCATGTTATTAATTACAAGTAAGGACAGATAATGCCTCCGGTTTAAATGGGTTTGCAAAATTTCTACTATTCTTAAAAATATCGGCAAATGAGTTTGAAAATGTTCTTTCAAAATATCATTTAATGATAAATTTACCGAGTTACGATATTGTAAGAGCAATTGGCTTGAATTGTCCAATCTTTGTTAATTTTGATCTTAAGCATTACATTTTGTATCTGTATTAGTTGTATTAGAAAACTCTTAGGCCTACACGGCATTTAAAAAGAGCTGGCATTTTATCTATCGTGCAATCATTACCAGAAATTTTGCTATAATAAATAAAAAGTTTTCTCATAATATTAGGCTTATTTAATTACAGTTGTGACTAAATGGCTGCATGAAAGTGGTCAAGAATTCCGCAGGCCCTGTACTTTACTGGAGAATGAATAGCCATTTACAGGATGAGTTGATTAAAAGAATGGAAAATGAATTATCCGAAATTTCAGAGATTTTACATAATTTAGAAGTAAACTTCACTGTATTCTTTTTCAAACATTAATTTTAAATTCAAGTATCAATTTAAAATTATGAGGCGAATCTTGTGCGATAAGATACTTATTTATTTCCCGACTTTACCTAAATTCCTATATTCCTTACCTTGCAACTTAAAAGAGAAACCGTTCATTCCTGACCAGTGACCAGTTCGCATGCGCAGGAAGTCAAAATCATTGCTTGTTTTGTATTTGTAAGTTTTATGAATTTTATCTCTTTTTTCATTGCAAAAAATTCCGCATAGAGTACCAATGTTATTTAGTCCATTTAACCGAAACGACTGTGAGTAATTATCTGAGAGGGAGACATATGCTGTACCACATTGGAATTCTAAATGATTTTCTGTATTTTCTGTACGTCAGTTACACCAGCCCCTCTCCCCTCTCTTAATTTTTGTGTTTTATATGGCCCACTGAATTGCGCCGCAAATGCGCTCATACGCGCCACCAATAAAAATTGTTGCGCTGCGAAACTCGAGGAGTCATAGCAGGCATTACGTGGGGGGGGGGGGGGGCTAACGACCTGCCAGCCCCCAATTTGAAAAATGCAAGTTTAAATTGCATGACCTTGAAGGTTTCCAAATCCGCTAATATGCGTCATCAAGAAAAAATTTGGCGCCGCATTGATAACCGAGTTATCAGCGATCAAAATCCAAGAAGGGATAGCCCAAGAGGAACTCAGCGAGACCATCACATTCTAACCACGTCGTCTCTTACCCTTAGCGCTTCTCCGAAATCGTCGCGATGCGGAAAAATTCTTATTTGCAAAGAAAGCATGCGTGTCCGCTATTGCGATGCGATGAATATATAAAAATTGAGGGGCGCATTTGCCATTATTGCAGCTATCTGATCGTTTCCACTTCTTTCTGAACCCTTTCGAGATCTGCATCTGATTCTTTTCGAAAATTGGTGAAAAAAGGAATATAACATTCTAAGCAAAAGTGATATTGGAGCACGATATTATAAACTAACTAAATAACTCCAATGCAGTAGACACTGGTGTAATGATTTATTTTCCTTCAGTTTCCTAAATTTTTACACGATATCACATACAAAACGATTTGTGCTTAGAACTTAATAAAACACTGAATGAGAGCAGTTATTATTAAATGGAATTTGCAGGTATTTTCGTGGCTATATTCGTCATCAGTGCATTAAAATATATCGATACACGAGAATAACAAATTTAAAAAAAAATTATAAGCTTGTTTTTAAAGAATTCCCTATCACGACCGAAGTCTTGATTTCAAAAATTTTTTTACTTGCTGCGTCGAAGTAACGAGCTCCGTTCCGGTAAGATTTAGCATACAGCACAATACATATTGTGACACATTTACCTTTTTCTCTGTTTTAAAGAAATGTAGAAACTATAGTGCTTTGAATTTTTCTTTTACATAATAAAGGTACGTGATCTTAAATATCCTAATTATATTTAATTTTAGTTAATGCAAAAAGACTGATCTACACAGGGTAATGAACCATAAATAGAGAATCATTATTTTAAAATACTAACGGTGTGTATATCGGGAGGTTTAAAAAATACAAATTTTGATACGAATAGCTTCGAACTTTGACTTGGACTATTTTTACAGAAATTTCAAAATATCAGAATTACGTGCTATATTGTTTTAAATTGAAAAATTATTTAAATAATTGGAAGAAAATACACTCGTGTGTCTCTTAATTTCCTAATGGAAAGTATTTCAATACGGTGCGCAATGTTACACGTATGCAGATTTGGGATAAGGAATTTGACGCTCCAGCAGACTGAATAAAGTGATTTCAGAGTTATTTCTGATGTAGAGTTGACGTACCAGCTGTAGTCAATTTTAAACGTTTTCTTGACTTTAACTTAAAGAAAACTTTGAGAAAATCGCAAATAAGAAATTGTTTAACGATTTGAAAATTTTATTTAAAAAATAAAACCCCCCCCCCCCCTCCCTGTTACTGGTGCTGTCCATTGAAAGTGCTATGCAAAATTCGAATATTCCAATATTACGCTAAAAGATGACAGATAAGCAAAAACAGTTGAAAAGAATGGCAGCTCTTTAAAAGACCTACCCATTTTCCTATACCTCGACTGTTTTTATGATTTTTATGATTTAGTCATGACTCTCCTGATATAATTATTTTTTTCTTCAATACACCTAAAGCTAAAGGTCTAAACAGGCCTGCCCAGATAGGGGGAAAATAATCATTTTCCAGATGGGATTTTAACACCACCACCGACCTCTGCTCATTCAACTTGACGAGAGCGAGCACCCCCCAAGCCTCTGGACCCGAGAAGAGGGAAGTGGTGGTGGAACTCGAACATGTGAGGATTGAGCCTTTTTCCCCTATCTGGGCAGGCCTAGTCTAAAATATACGAAACTTACTTATTATTTTTAGTTTTATCCATTTTTGAGCTTTATTTCTTATTTTTTATCACAAAAATCTAAACTTAGGCTCAGCAGCCTAAGTTTTTACGATCTTTCGCTTGGTAAAACATTCAATCAGCTACGATTAATACAAAACATGCAGAAACAAACTGTTCGAGCGCCCTTATACCTTTGATTCTCTGATTTATATTACTAAAGTCTCGCACAAGTAGAAAAATGTAAAGACCAACTTTCAAGTAGGGTTGCACAAAAAATAGTTTATTTCTAGTAGAGCATTCTACTGAACAATTACTTATAAGAGAATTCGAATGAAAAATTAACATTATTTACAAGCTGTGAGTTTTGTTAATCTATTGGGTTGACAAGAAAGTCTTTGCGTTTTTTCGGTAAAAAAATTTGCATTTAATTATTACAAACACAAGACTTACTTTAAAGAACATAGACACCA
This sequence comes from Andricus coriarius, assembly GCA_932066315.1. Classification (NCBI taxonomy): domain Eukaryota; kingdom Metazoa; phylum Arthropoda; class Insecta; order Hymenoptera; family Cynipidae; genus Andricus; species Andricus coriarius. The sequence goes on from CAKNWT010331649.1 coordinate 11,110, forward strand.
CTTGTATGAACAACCTTTCGCCAACGTTGTGGAAGAGAGAGAATGCCAGATTTGTAGAATTCTGAAGACTTCTGATTAAAGCAATTGATGAGGTCTTGCCGTAAATTCTTTTCATCGTTGAATTTTTTCTCACGTAAACGGCCGGCTAAAGAACAAAAAAAGTGGTAATCACTTGGAGCCAAGTCTGGAGAACATGGTGGGTGGGGAAACAAAGTCCAGCCTAAATATAGTTTTTTTGGTACTGATATAGTAACGTGGGGCTTGGCGTTATCGTGCTGGAAATAAAATTTGTCTTGTTTTCATTTTATTTTTTTTCGGCGACATGGTCTACCTGCGCATAGTAATAATCAGCTTTAATAGCAGTATTAGCGGGGAGGAATTCCCAATGAATTATTCCTTTCATACCCCACCAAACACTCATCATAATCTTTTTCGGATGTAATTCCAGTTTACGTGTGGGGATGCCGCTCTTTCCAATTCTAAGCCATTGGCATTTTCGTATATAATTGACGTAGATTACCCATTTCTCATCGATAGTAACAAGATTACATAACCATTGATAATTTCGACGCAAAGGATTTCTTCAATACTTTTAGGTGGTTTTCTATTGTAGTATGAGAGCACTTAAGGCAGTCATCAAGTTCAAAGTTGCCCTCTTTTAATTTATTGAACCAATGTTGGCTGTGTGGATAGAGAGTACATATAGACCCATCGTACTGCATATGTTGTTCTTGCTAACCCAATAATTTCGTAAAGAGGCAAAACATTTTTAAAGTAACTGTTCCATTAATTAAATCCAAAAAACATGTATTTTGATCATATTCACAAAAAATCTAGCTTGATCAGAAATTTTTATTTTTTCAAATGAAATTTAAAAATATTAATTGTTACCAAGAACTGTAGATATACTGAATATAAGTTTTGTGTTGCTCCGATAGAACTAACTTTTTTAAGTTTTAAAAACGTTCAAAAATAGGTTTAAAAAAAATTTCTTTTACTTTACCCTACCCTCCATCTACTGTGACTTATGTCCTGTAATAAAACTATTTCTAATATCAACAGAATGTCTAGATTACTCTTACCCATATGTGCTGTTGTGATATCTCTATACTTGCTGCCAGTGAAAGATATCGTGATTTACACCCTCCATAAATATCTTCCAGAGCAGGAAAAGCGATTAGGAGCTCTCAGGAAGTAAGTCACCAAAGTCAGATATTTTCACACAATTTTTATGTGTAACAATGTTTTTTTATTTTTATTTATACAACCAATCGTGCTATTCTCAATTTTCCTTTTCTTTTATCTAACCAAATCTGTATTTATTCTCACATCACAAGCATTAATTTTAATCGACCTTAACGCAAAAAAATGACAAAACAATGATTTACCTGCTATACGAGTCTGTAAGGAAAGTACCCGACCCTGTGTTCTAAGTTTGTACCTAGTTGTGCTATTGGCAAAAACAAGTATTTATAATTAAGGCAGGACCTTTGGTGAGGCCTCCTACTAAGTGACACGGACTTGCAAATATTTAATCAATCAATGTAAGCAGTTAAGTGAACGTCTAACCACGTACGCATCGTATTTCAGAATGATGAAACGTACTGAAGAAAGTGTGTGTATTAAATTTTGGCAAAAACTTGGATATTGATTTTCGGAAATCATCATTATCAGTCGGAAATGGTGTTGAGTCTATAAGTGATACTCAAACTAAAGTGTGTTTAGGCAATTTGAATGTGGTCGTACTTCAGTGCAAAGTTGCCCTCGCTATAGCAGGTCCGCACTGGCTGCAACACCTCAAAATGTGTAATTAGAAGGTGTTGTGTACCCAGAACACCCTTTAAAAGGTCCGGAAATAGACAAAGTGCATTACCAAGAAGTTCTGAAGCGACTACGAGAAGCAGAAAGAAGAAGCGGTCCAATTTGTGGAAAAGTAGCCACTGTGTCCTTGAGCACTACAATGCACCTACCCGTTCATCGTAGCTTCTTTAGCAATTTTGGTTGAAAACGGCCTTACGGAACTTCGGGCGACCCCATACAGTACTGACCTGACTCCCTGTGAATTTTAGATGTTTTCCAAATTATAAATAATACTATATAAATTATATATGCGACAAAGGAGCTGTTAGATATCTTGGAAGGTGACATTAAGCAGTGCTTCCAAAAGTCGTAGTGTCGCTGAAAGAATGTTGTTGCTTACAAATGGGAGTACCTTGAAGGCGACAACATCACCATTGACCGAAATAAACTCTTACTCCTGGTGCATTAAAAGGTCGGATACATTTTAGACAGATCTCGTATATAGAAGCAAAATTTGTTTGCCTTTATAAAATTTGTATTACTTCCAAAAAACTGGTTGAAAATTACCAAAATATTTGGTTGCTTTTTGATTAAATATGTAAATTGTGATGTTTCGAGGAAAAATAAAATGTAATAAATAGATAGAATTCTATGGTTTTGATTACTATTTTTTGATAAAAAAATCGTGAAAAAATGGTGTAACGTCCACTAATAATAACACAGCCGCACACAAAAAAATGTACTGGCATGGGGGTCAGACCATGTCTATTGTATGTTTCTAAGGTCGCTGAAACCGAATCCGAAGTCCATTTAACACCACCACGTCAGGTTTTTGACATAATCTCAAAAAGTCTTCACAGCCACACAAAAATAAAAAATAAGTCTGGTCTGGGGGTGAGGACATTTTTCCTACATAATATTGAGTCGCTGAAACCGAATCCGAACTTCGTTTTAACCCATAATGTCAGGTTTTTGACATAGCCTTAAAAAATCGTATAATCCAAGCCCAATCAGCCCTTTATACCTAATATATTGAACCTTATTTTTCAACTATAACGAGATAATTGGGCATGGATTATAATATTTTTTAAGTTTATCTGACAAAACCTAACATAATGGGGTTAAATGGACTTCGGATTCAGGTTCAGCGATCCCAAAATCATATAGTGGAAATGGCCTATTCCCCAGCTCAGAAATTTTTTTTGGTGTGTGTAGCTGTGTAATTTAGCACGTGAAAAAAAATCTTAAATTAATCTTTTTGTTACAGGTATATTGAAGATTATCTAAAGGAATACGAGCAAGCAATACGTAATTTCTAGTAGTATTCTTTGAAACTTATAATTTAAAAAAATAATATCTTATTCGTCTATAATTTTAATGCAATATCAAATAATATTTTCATTTAAGTACCTTGAATTCTGATATTTTATTTGAGCGAAGCAGCAATCTTTCACTCAAATTTTTACGTAATCTGATTGGGATCTCGTAGTACGTTATCAGATATCTGCTTCAGGCAACTTATTTACTTTTTTTCTATAAGATACGTCCTTGACTAGTTTATAGCTAATACACGGTTATTTAATAATATTCATTAGATTTTTTCGCTATCTCCAGAAAAGGTGGGCAAAACTCTTAGTGCTACGATTCAGGAAAGCTCCAATAATGATGATGAGGAGGTTAATGAGGTAGCTGATGAAAGTGACGGCAATTATCTATATGATGTAAGATCTATACTTCTATATCTATCTATCTATACTTTTCTGTTCGGTTCCTTTAGAATCAAGCAGGAGGACCTATCAAAAATCCACCAAACGCGCCCTTTGATTGTGGGTAGAGGAACCCTGTACGTACGTTATCAACTGAATACGGTTGAAATACTTAATAAGCAATTGCGGACAATTTTCCAGGGATAGTCCCGAAGAAGAAACCCCCGTGCTGAGCTGTAGCATGCGTAGACACCGTGCGAACCCTTTCCCTAGCTGCTCGTTCGAACAACAATCACACCACCAAACCCAGTCGTAGATGCAGTTTAAAACGATTTAACGCGCAGAGCACTCAACAATGGGTCGACAAATAGTGACGATCACCCTGAAGTTCTGGGTGTTCAAAATAATCTGGATGGAAACACAACGAAACGACGGACCTGCGGGATGCTTACACTATTGTGTGGATGGATCGACTCCGGGACGACTTGCTGGACAAATACGATGCCAGCATTATCTTTGTTTACAGAGACATCATGACGCGTATGCACACTCTGTAGTGTCAGAAGCACCCAGAGCTTCAGTAACTTACGTAACGGTCGTTGCAAAATTAATTTACTTACCTCTCGCGAACTGGATATGAACGCAGAGCGCTTCTTCAACCGCTACATACATAAAAAATCCGCGGACAAAGAAGAATAAGCGACATTAAAAACAATCGCAGCAAGCAAGCACTCCCACCCAAGCACCGTTGCGGTCGCGAATTTTCGGAGTGGTTTGCGAGGTCCAATCACAACTAGAGGAAAACACTGAGAATATAATATACTTTAAGGAGCTTTGCGACAACTTTATAATATCTGAGGAGGAATATACGTCAATCACTGCCGAAGAGGTGAAGAAAGCACTGAGGGGCACGAAGAACCTCCCCACTGCAAGGCCAGATCGTATCAAGAACTTATGGTGGGAGAAGTTTACTTCTACATATCAACATATGGCCCATCCTGCAGTGGCTGACGTAAGGATGCACTGTACTCCTACCAAAGGAAGGCGACTTGTCTAACCCAAGAAACTACAAGTCAATAACTTGTCTGAACACGCCATATAACATTGTTACCGCTGTCCTGAACAATAGAATTGTTCGAAAAATTGTACTTGTGTGGGTATAGAAAAATAGTGTAGCAGGCAGCTTCAGTGCTTTAAGTGTCGTCTTGAGATATACAGGAGAGATGGTTATGGACTTTGTCTTCGACAAGTGTGAATTGCTGGAGTTCCTGAAGACTCTGAGCTGGAGAATATGAGTGGTATTAGACACTATGACCCTGGAGAAACCTATTTATAGCCAGGCGTGTCTGAGAATCGCATTTAGGACATAACATCCGTGAAGGAGGCTCTCTGAAGCAGATACAAGCGTCTCCTCCGACAGATTTGATCTTTCAATGTTTTGAAGTTGCACACGATATCTTGACTAACATGCTTGCCGTCCAGGTTTTACTTTACTTATTTGAAGGGTTTCCATGATCGAAGCGCGATCGTACGACCCTTGACATTGCCACGCATAAGATCATGCATATTCATGACGGAATTATCCCGGGGGAAATCACGAAATGATTGAAAAACAAGTATTTCTTTACAAATTCGCTACGTAGGCGGCCCTTGGCATGAATCTTAGCCTTTGAAGTGTGGAAAGTGCATTACTAGAATATCAGTTGATGTAGCTAACGTTTGCGTTTCTTAAATCATCCGGACCTAAGTCAAGCACAGAGATTTTCATTCCTCGCATGTCAGGACGGTGTCATCTCCATCTTAGTATGCTTTAGTTTCATTTTAGGTCAAGAAATTCCCAGCGATAGGTGCAGTGCGTATCATGGACATGCTGAGCATCTAGAACTGGAACTTAGACTATTGTAACGGTTTGTTTTCTTACATTGTTTAAATTTAAACTTTCTGATTCTACTTTAATTGATTATCTAACTAAAGATATATCTGACTTCAAACAATTAACATGTTTCTAAATTGAACACATACATTTTTTTTTAAATATGACGAGAATAGAGGAGTCGATGTATGGGATGTGATAAAATAATGTTTTTTTATATATGCACTTTAAATCAGTAAGAGAAAACTGTATTTATAATTTAAAAATTCGAATAACACAGCATGAGTAATAGCCCCATTTTAGATTTGACTATATCATATTCGCACAAACCATAACACACCTCGACATATAAAACCCTCACAGAAACATCATATTGTAAAACATTGTCACCTATAAATGAACACGATTGTCAAAAGACTATAAAAAAAAGCGGTCACATATAATTAATATTGCGAAACAATCAAACCTGAGACAAAAGTCAATATTTAAATTTGATTTACACCGTTAAAATCTCTACATACCAAACTCGCTCACGATCGAGTACGGAGCTTACGCATCATTCCTAATAGGAGACTTTATGGAACATACTCTTGATGATTTCGATTCCCAAGAATTCATGGAGATCAAAACCATTTGGTTGATAAGTCCATCACAAAATAGGTTTTGATATTGACGTTGATTAGGACTTTAAAGACAGTAGGAAATCCATGTATCAGCACACTTGCACATTTCAATCATCGGGCAATTATATTCGCCACGCTGTAAAGACGCGTAGACGCAGCTCCTCACAAATCGTGGCGCAGTTCTCA
>CAKNWT010331652.1:364-12437 GCA_932066315.1 Andricus coriarius
TTTCGGGATCTTGCATACCTCTCTCCAAAAAGTCTCTACCTCGTTGGGCTTGGGCGGATTTTTGACAGAAACAGGTGGATCATTGAACAGGCGAGATGGGTCAGCGAGAAGCTGTTGATTCTCCCTGATCCATCTCTCCCTCTTCTGTATTCTCCCCCTTGCATCAGATAACAGCCGTATTTTGTCAACAATATGCTGCTTGATTGTCAACGGCTTTGACTTCTTTAGTATGTGATTCAAGATCCTCAGTTCTTGGGCGAACTTTCGAACCCTTTCCGTGAATTGCCTATCTAATTTTTCTTGTTCAGTTGATGTAAGCGTCTTTTGGTCTTTTGATCCATCGTAGGTTTGAGCCTTCGATTTGAATCAGCCAAAGCTCTCGCAGCACCATAAACTGAGCAATTGATGGTCCAGAGGTCGGATTCTTGCGAGATTTCTCCACGAAGGGAGGCATCCATTTCAGCCAGATCTTGGGGCTTGAGAGGAACTTGCATGTTAATGTTCCTTCTTGTCCTGAAATCGTGATCATCTCTCAGAAGGTGCCTGCTTTCCGCGGTTGGTCTTAATGTCGCTTCCTAATCTTCGGCTGCAGCTTGATCGAGCACCGGTTGGGGAAGCGCTTCGCTTCCTTGAGTTGATTCGTCCACTCAACCTGGGCGTTTCGCCGGTTCGTCGTCGTGTTGCCATCTAAATTATTTTCAGCACCCCGAAGTCTAAGACTATCGGCATTGTTCGTCGACCCATTATCGGGTGCTCTGCGCGTTCCATAGTTTTGAACCGTATTTAAAAATTTTGGTGTTTTCGTGGTGTCATTGTTGTTCTCACGAGTAGCTAGTTTAAGACTCCTCACCATTGCCATTCAGCTTTTGGTACGGTTGTTACGCCTCCGCTTAGGGATTATTCCTTCGGGACCATCCCTGGACAATTTTCCGCGACTGCTTGTTAATTATTGTAACCATATTAAGCAGAAACCCTTGGTACAGGGACCCTCTATCCGCGAACCGAAACGCGTTCGGTGGTAAAGTGTCTTTTCAAATTTCGCAGGCTAGGTACACTCGGCATTTTTTAAATATTATATTACTACACTCATAATGAACATATGTGCACTGTTTCAAGTGTAGAGCATTTTTAGTTTGTTTGTGATAAGCGTGAAGGTTAGAAGTGTTTGGTTTGATCTCAGATTTTCTGCTGTCGAAAAAAATGGATCAGAGAACGTGCATCAAATTTTGTATAAAAAATGGGAATAAATGCTCCAAAACACTTAAAATGTTGACAGTGGCATACGGTCAGTCTGCTTTGAGCAAAAAAATGTTTTTAAGTTGCACAAGCTCTTCCACGAAGGCCGAGAAGACACCAATGATGAATCTCGCTTTGGACGCCCCAGCACGTCAATGAATAATGAAAGCGTTGAAGAAGCGAAGAATATTGTATTCAGGAATCGCCGACTCACTATTAGAGAAGTTTCTGAAGACGTCGGCATCTTGGTTGTCTCGTGCCATGCAATCATTTCCGATGTTTTGGGCATAAAACGTGTGGCTTTTGCATCATGACAATGCACCTGCTCACTCATCGTTGTTTGTGCGTAACATTTTGGCCAAACACAAAACCACAATCATGCCTCAGCCACCATATTCACCGAATTTGGCCCCCTGCGACTTTTTACTCTTCCCAAAATCGAAGAGACCCATGAAAAGGCGGATGAAATATTCAATTTCCATTATGCATGCAATTAAATATCTCATCAAATTTAAGTTGACAATTTTCCCTACCCTCGGATTCCCCTAACTTCGCGCGTATTTCCATACTGTTAAAATCCCCTACGAATATGGTTATATCTATGAAAAGGTCTTGAAAACTTCAAATTTGAGTAAAACTCATTCTCCCCCTCACAACATATATGCAAAGAAGTGTGAGGGTGGCAGTAGTAGAAGTGAGGGGAGAGGAAGAAGGAGTGGCTAGGAGAGGGAGGAATAGTGAGGGGTGGGGTAGTATGGGGAGTGAGGAGAAGGGCAGTAGGCAAATGAGAACAAGTAGATGAGGGGAAGTGAGGAAGAGTAGGCGAAGAGATGTAGGGTTGTGGCTGCGAGGAGTTGGGAAGTAGGATGAATGCAAGGCGTGAAAGTTAGGTGAGTGGAAGTTAGAGTTTCTGTAATAAGGACAAGTCTAACAATTAAGGGGAAGTGTGAGGAGCAGAAGTAGGGTGAGCAATGGGGGGAGGCAAGGAGCGGGAATGTAGGGAATTGAGAAGACGGGAGTAGAGAAAGTAATTGGATTGTGTGTAGAAGAAGTAGCAAAAGGCATGCAAAGTGAGGGATAGGATTGTAGGATTGTGAGGATGAGTAGGACAGGGGTAGCAGGGGAACTGAGGAGAAGAGAAGTAGAGAAGAAAAAAGTAATGGAAGAGGGAGAAAGCGAAGGGGAGCGTAAGGATAGCGATAGTATGGAATGTGAGGGAGCGGTTTGGCGAAAGTAGTTTTTTTAATATCAGCGTTCGAATTGAAATTGAGTTAATGAGGTCTTAAACCTGTACTGCCGTGCAACTAATGAAAGGCGTATCTGCAAGCTAGGCAATTTTCCGTTGGACACCAAAAATGCAGTGTACTGCACTCACACTTATACTAATTTCATACAACAAATAATGTTTTTTGGGATATAGGATTTCTAGCGATTGAAAAATATTCGCCAATATTGGAATGGGACCCTAAGGATTGTAAATAATTGCAAAAGTCTAAAAAAATTATGGTGCATTTTAAATGATTCAAATTTTTGGTTGGGGGGGATTTCACAAGATTTAAAAATTTATCAATTTATTATGATGGATGTTATTTAAAATTTAAAGCGTTTTAAGGTGTTTGAAATTATTTTAAAGTATATTATGGGATTCACATTAAAATATATAGGATTTCATGAGCTTTTAGAAAATTTCATGGCAATTTAAAAAATCTTAAAAAGTTAAAACGGTTTCAAACCAATTCAAGAGTGTTTAAACCCTCACCTGTTAACAAACGCTCAAACTGAAGAACGCTATATATAAGCAGAATAATAGAACCAACATTAATTAAAATGCATTTTTTGCTTGAGATCCCCTACAATTTAGTAAAATCGTTTGAATGGCATTAACAATCCTCAAAATTCCTCAAAATGCTTCATACTATTTGAAAATACTTTAAAATTGCGTTAAACTATTTCCAATCTTACAAAATCCTCTAAAATCCGAGGATATACATTATCCTTCCAAGTTGGCGAAAATACTTCGGTATTACATGATATCCTTTTAGATTCCTTAACTTATTTTGAAGTCTCTTAAAATCCATCATAGTCCTTTAAAATCCTTTGAAATTTCTCAAAATCTCAAAAAAGACTGTTTCCAAATTTTTCAAATGCGTGGAAATCTTTCCGAATTTCTTGAAATCCTTTGCGATTCCGTTCAATCTTTTAAAATCATACAAAATCCTTTAAATTCCGAGGATGTACTTTGGAATTTTTTGAAACATCTTAAAATCTTTTGAAATTCCATGAAATCCTTGCACCACTTCGGATCTCTCAAACCCCTTTAAAGTCCCTTATAATCCTTCGAAATCTTTGAAAACATTGTGATTTTTCCTGAAATCTCATTAACTTACTTTGAATCTTCGAAATCTCATGAAAATTACCTGATATCATTCATATTTGGCGTAAGTACTTCGGTATCACTTAATACCCTTTAAGATCCTTTGAAACCTGTGGAAATCCCTTAAAATCTCGGAAAATCGGTTAAAACACTTAAAAATCCTTTAAATATTTTCAATCTTTTCGAAACCTAAGCATTTATGAAGAAATATGCGTGCATATACATCTTTCCGTCTGCTGGGTGCCGTGTGGTCTTCCCTGTCTGAAGGCCAACTCAAGGGCCTGCATACTAGCGAAGAGAGTCAACATTCTCCCGCTGCTAGAGCTAAGTTCGAGAGACCTGATGGTGACAGCGATACCAAGCTGCAAGGTTTTTTACTGCAAGGTAAGGGGTCTTTCTCATCATCTGGGGTGCGATGCTAATTCTTACCATACTTTGTGGGGTGCGGACATCAACTCAAGATGTAACGATCTATTGGAATACCTAATCACTATTGATTTATATATTCTAAACCCGGGAGTACCCCAACGTTTCGTAACTCAGAGGAACCGACTTTCTCAAATCACGCACGGATAGAGTTTAAGTTGGAATCCTTTGGAACCGCGGGCCCTAAGGGGGCCAGTAATCCAAGAAGAACGGGCTAGGACCAGTTTTTTAAGGAACAAAGGAGTGCACTCTCGGAGGTGCCCAGGCCAATGAGAGCCGTGGACACCCTGGAGAATGCAGTTAATATTTCTACGGAGGCCATCAAATCTATTTATGAAATTAATTGTGAACCCACAAGATTCCGAAAGGCTGGGGAAACACACTGGTGGAACGGAAAACTCGAAGAGCTTCGCAGGGAAACCAGAGAGAGGTTCAGACGTGCCAGTACTGGCAAACCAGATGAACTACGGACCTTATTTACGGCGATGGATGAATACAGGGGTGCAATGTAAGGCGAAGCAAGAAAGCTGAACCAACTTTTACACAGATATCGAGAAAGGATCCGAGGCAGCTAGACTGGACAATCTGCTCCTTCGAAACCCGGATGCTATTCTTGCCATCCTAAAATTTCCCGACGGGGGATACTCAGCGTCAACCGAGAAGATATTTTCTCACCTTAATAATGCACATTTTCCGGGCTTCGAAAGGTCTGAAGAAAAAGGGGCGACACCTCAGAGGCAACCAAAACCGCATGTGCCTGAGCTGGGTTCGAAACAGCGGCTAGCCAACGAGAGTATTACTTCCTCCAAAGTCAGTTGGGCCCTGAAGTCTGTCAGCCCTTAAAAGTCTTCTGATCCGGAAGGCACATATACGGTATTCTTATAGTGGGCTCTAGAGATCATCGTAGGACCACTTGCTAGGGCGAGTCTGGCGGTGGGATATGTTTTAACGGCATGGAGAGGTACGAGAGTAGTCTTCATTCAGCAAACAGGTAGGGTGGGTTATAATTCATCCAAGGATTTTCGTCCCATCAGCCTTAAATATTTTCTACTAAAAACAGAAGAAGGTCTTCAGGATAGATATAAACGCGACAAGGTCTTATCAAGTGGGCCACTTTACAAGGAGCAACACGCCTATAGGATGTGTTGCCTATAGTCGACCGAGACGGCCCTTAGCGTACCAGTTAACCTGATCGACAGACAACTGAAGCAGAAAGGCCGTCCATGAGTGCACATGGTGTGCCTATTGCAGTCTTGGAATGGACCTACCACATGCTGGCTGAAGGGATCCTATTATAACAAAGACGAAGAGTGATACCACTTTAGGTGGAACCGTTGAATCAGGATGTCCACAGGAAGGCGTTTTATTCCCCCTGTTATGGTGCTTGGTAGTGTATGTACTGCTTTATCTCCTCACGAGTCAGGGCTACCACGTTATAGGCTACGCGTACGATATACTGTTTATCGTGCGCGTCCAGCATCTGGATGCGCTTTTCGGAGTAGTGCAGCAACCACTAAGGATAGTGGATTCTTGGAGCAAGAAGACTGGATTATCGGTGAATCCAAGTAAGACAGAAGCGGTTGTATTCACCGGACGGGATCAGTCGGCAACCGCGACTACACTGAAATTGGTAGGACAACAACTGGAAATCAAAGAACGAGCTGAATATCTAGGATTCATCCTAGATAAGAAGCTGTCATGAAACGAGCACCTAGAAAACAAGTGCAAAAATCTAGTAGAAACTCTATGGCTCTGTAGGAGAGCCGTAGGGAAAAGCTGGCTAGCCTATGAGGCGGTGGTCTGGTGGAGCATGGTCAAACTTTCCACTGTGAAGTCGCGACTGGAAAGAATCAGGGGACTGATTCTAAGAGGTGTTACTAGTGATTCGACACCCACAATGGCATTGAGGGCACTAACAGTGTCCGAGCCCCTCCATCTCATCATCAAGGCCGTGGCTGCGAAGGCGGCATGGAGATTGAAAATGGTAAAAGGCGGAAGGATCTCGACGGCAGTGCGGATCCCAACCAACATCGCGAGTAGGCCGACTCTGAGCGGGCTCAAAGATAAAACACCCATTCGCTATCTCTTCGACAGGAAGTATCGTGTTAGCCTATCCACGAAGGAGGATTGGACTCCAGAAACAAGGAGAAGGCAGGAGCTGATGTATATCGTAGAACGATTGGAATGGGTTTCACAATTCCGATGAGGTCCTAAGCCACAGTCCCACAATCTGAGATTATAGCCAAGCTCAAGTCTTGTATTTTCGTGAATTTATGACATTATTTTCTCTTTAGCTATATAAATAAATCATTCTTTAACTAAAATTAAACTATCTTTGACTTTCTGACTGAGAGTTCGTGAATAGACCTTTTCAAAAATGGTTGTTTACCAACGAACAACAACTTTAGGAGTGAATTATGACAGTCTTCATAAGACAGAGATGAAGTAGAGTGAAGTTTCATCAAAAAATGCCGCAGGTTTACCAGTTGTGCAAGAAATTTTGATCGAAGCACTATGATTCCGGTATTTTCTGTGGGTGCCCCTGAAGTGTAGACAACCCGTTTCCAAAACCCATCGCCATGGTCGACATATGCCTTAAACTACTAAATGTCAAGTGGGGGACCGATCCCGGCCCATAGAAGTCACCGAAACGGACGATTTTTTAAGTTTTTGAGATCAACCCCTGTTAGGTCTTAATGCTCTAGAATAAAATGCAAGATAGATTTGACTAAGCGCCGTACTATTTTGTTACATCATTTGAAATCCCATGAATTGATCGAAACACCTTTATATCTCTTAAAATCCATGAAAATCCCTTCAAATGTCCTAAAACATTTGTATATCATTAAGCTATTTGCCTTTCGGCGAGTCTCTAGGGGTAAGCGTGACAACTACCCGGATTCGGGTAGTGTTTTTTTAGGTGGATTTGTAGTAAATGGGCTCACCACACCCACGACCGCCAACAGCAACGCAGTAGTATCAGGCGGTCACCCATCCAAGTACTAACCGCGCCCAACACTGCTTAACTTCAGTGATCTAACGGGAACTGGTGCTTCCAGCGTGGTATGGCCGTTGGCATTTGAAAACATTTGCTAAAACATTTGTAATTCCCTTAAATCTTTTAAAATTTCCGGCGATCTGGTTGAAGTGATAATAATAATCTTCCGTAAGAAAGGAGCGAACGGCGAGGGGAGGGCGGTAGTAAAATATAACGAATCCTAACAATTTGTGGGCAGGTGGTCTAAAACATCAAAAATTATTATTACGTAATTAATTGACGTTTACTTACCAAATCTCGCTCAAAAATGCATATACGTCCTTTACCATTTGGACCGCTGTATAGGGCGGATTTATTGTGAGGGGTGTCTGACCATAGCCGGCTCGTACCCCTTGCATTCACGTTAATCCCCTAGGGACAGTGATGCAACGTCGTGAGTCGATATGGTCAGCCGTTTCTCTTCAGCGTCCGCGCACAGGATACTGAACGCGAACGGGTTATTTCTCAATGCGGACTGAATATGTTATGCGAGATTTCTCGAAAAGTAAGGGATAAATTGCAATTTGATTTTTTGCATTGTAAAGAGAATAAAAAAAACTAAGATCATCAATATTAAGGAAACTTAGAATGTAGTTGAGTAGACAATATAATAAATGCCTCTAATAAATTAATTTTTTTCATTCTTGCAGATTCATCATCGGATCTTCTTAATCGTCAAAAACGTGCATCTTCTTCGACCACTGTAAATTCGCCAGAGCCTCCTCGTCCCTACGAAATTCCCAAATGGGTCCATGTTGTGAGCGGTGAAGAACATTATGGCTTAGGCATTGTAATACACCCTCGAATCATCGTAACGAGGGCTAGCATATTTCATGCCGGAGTGGACTATCAGGTTATGTTTTTTAAACCAAATGAAGATTACGAGAGATTTAATCTATCCCCTATTATACCGAATAAAAAATATATAGAATTACACGAAAGACCCTTGGGGGAACACGATGTTGCCTTAGCTGTATCATCAGGTGATATGCCAAAGTACGATTTGTTTCTTAATACTCTATTAAGGGAAAGGTATACACCAGAGCATATAAAATGGATCGTTGCAATGTTACCAGCGATAAAACAACAATTAGGCGAGTGACAAAAGTAATGTTGATTTGCAGAGAAGGTATTGACGTGTACAATTATTATGTATAGTTTAACTCTTGAGTTTATGCGTCAAATAAAGATGTCTTTCAAATATTACATTTTTCTTTTTATTTAAATGGTTCATTTTCAGCGTCAGCGCTCCAGTTGTTTGACCTTTCATACATTTTATTGTATATACTAAGGAGCTATCCATAAACTATTTAACCATTACCAATTTTGGGCTTTTTTTACTTACCGTCCTCCCCTCGTCAACAAACGTATTCTTAACGCCTTCCCTTCCCTGAAAAGTAACGTAGCTTTTAAATAAAATTAATGTAAGTGTAATATTGAATTAAGTATGAAACACTTGAAATTCCTAAGATTTTAAGTCGAAATAAATTTTAACTTAATTTAACTCAGAAAGATTTTCTAACAAAAGAGTGGATTTACCAATCAAATTCAAGACAAATAATTGCTTAAAGAATTTATTATTATTTTGTAATAATATTCTCTTAGAAGAATGCTAGAAAGTTGCAGTCTTTTTTTTAAATTTTCCACTTCTTGTCAAATTTTCAATTAGATTTTTAAATATATTTTCTTTAAATAATATTAGAAAGTTGCGGTTTTGTCTGACATATTCAACTTTTTCTTAACTTTTCACTGAAATTGAGGTAAAAATTAATTAAATTTGACAAACATAACAAATCATTATCGTTTATAACTATCCACTCTTAGATAAACAAATAATAAATACATAATAGAGGAAATCATTTTCTTAACAATATCTTTCTTTTGTGAATATATTATTCTGACATAAAACAGATATTTGAAACATTCTTTAAATTTTCTATATGGATCATATTGAATGCAAATTTCCCTTTAAGTAGTTATTGATAGCCTTTTTATTTAAATAAATATAAATATTTATTATTTGGTCCTGTATAAAAAGTCAAAGAAAAGCTGAAAATTTCAGAAAACCCCGCAGCTATTCTGCATTTATACATGATAAAGTAGTTATAAATAATAATGATTTGTTAAAATTATTGTGTTCATTAAATTTCATTAATTATTACCACACTCTAAGTGAAAATTGGACAAAATGTTGAAAATTTCAGAAAAACGCAAAAATTTCTGAAATACCGCAAGTTTCTAACTCTATTCTAAGACTAAATTGCTAAAAACAAAAATAAATTATTTAGACAATTTATTCTAACATCTGATTACTGGTAGAAAGTAGTATTTTATGTATTAGAAACAATTTATATTTAAAAACCCTCCAAAAAATCCTAATTAGTGCCAAAAACTTGAATAATCTAATTTTCGACTTATGGGCTTTCTTTAACCTATAATATAGACTTATGGGGCGGATATATAAAGAAGTTATTCATTTGGAAAATACGCGTTAAACTTCATGGGGCTTGCGGAACATATAAATATCATTTAAAAAAACGCATTTTTATTTTACTTTTTTTTTTATTCGAAAAAATTTGGGGTGACAGCATGAAAATTTGAGAAAAAGAATTTGAACCACCCTACTAGACATGCATGTATAAACATTTTTTTAAATATTTTTTGTAGGTATGTAGAGTTTTCTTCTCCCAAATAGATCCTTTCGTCTAAGCTTGACATCGCTCTTATTAAGTTCGTCAATTAGTGAAAACTAATTAGATTAATTTAAATCATTATGGTAAGGGCTTCGTCAAAATTTCTTTGTAAGGGACGTACTCACAGATAAAAATTCACCATACAAAATATTTGGTAATTTTAGGTAGTGCATGTGTGCCGGTGATACACAAATAAATTGCTAGTGTCAATGACCAATCATTTAATGTGTTCTGGATAGGGCCTCATTGGCATTATCACTAGCAATTTTGCCGCTGAATTTTACTTTCGCCCCGCTGATTTTACTTTTGCCCCGCTGATTTTACCTTTGCCCCGCTAATCTTACTTTTGCCCCGCTAATTTTACTTTTGCCCCGCAAAATTATTTTTCGGGAAAAATATGCTACTTTCGCCCCGCTTATCAGGGGAAAATGGTGGGTTTTTCGGTCGGGTGTGGAATAAAAACAATTTAGTTGCATTTAAAAGATTTCCAAATGTGAGCTGGACGAGAGAGGCGATAGAGAGGTGTAAGGAGCAGTTAGGAAAGTTACGCTTTAAAGGGGAGTCGGTGGAGGAGATATGGGAGTATTTAAAGGAGAAAGTGAAAGGTTGCGTGAAAAAGAAGGTATCCAAAAAGAAGAATTAAGAAATAGTGAAGTCGTGGTGGGATAGGGAATGTAAAAAGATGAAAAGGAAGGTGAAGAGGAAGTACAAGAAGTGGAAAGAGGGTACAGCGAAAAGGGAGGAGTACGTAAAAATGAGGAAGCAGTTTTTATTTGTAGTGCCATTGTATAAGAAAGGAGACAGGAATAGACAGAAAAATTATAGAGGGATTACGCTAATGAATACGGCGTATAAAGTACACGCGATGGTGGTGGCGGAGAGGCTACGGAAGGATGTCGAGGGGAAAGGAATATTACCGGAGACGCAGGCGGGCTGTAAAGCTGGTAGGAGTACTATCGACAATATCTACGTTCTGCAGCACGTGGTGGATAGAGAATAAGCGAAGAAGGTTTCGAGAGTGTACGCATTTTTCGTGGATCTCAAAGGCGCGTTTCCTTCGGTGGATGGGGGAAGTTTGTGGGAGGCGATGGAGGATAGGGAAGTGGAGAAAGGCCTGACCGAGAGGGTAAGGGAGATATATGAAGAGACCAAAGATAAGGTAAGAGGAGGATAGGGGGTTCCGGAGGGATTCTGGATGGATAGGGGGTTGAGGCCAGGATTTCCGCTTAGACCAATGCTTTTTGCGATTTTAATTGTGGATATGGAAAGTAAGCTGGAGGCCGGGGTGGTAGGAGGAGTCAGGATGTTAGAATTTGGTCACTAGCATATGCAGATAACATAGTGTTGCTGGCAAGAAGCGAGGAGGCCTTAAAATGAGATGATGAAGAGGTGGAAAAGATACCTGGATGAGAATAGTTTAGAGCTGAATGCGGAAGAGTCCAAGGTTATGGTGTTCAGGAAAGGAGCTGGAAGGGATAAGAGAGGTAAGTGGAAGTACAAGGGAAAGGCAGTGAAGGAGGTAAAAGAGTTTGTGTACCTGAGCTTCCTGTTTCAGAGAAATGAAGGAGTGGATGTCCATATAAAAGAGAGTGAAAATGGCAAATATGGTGATGAGGCAGATGTGGAAGCCGGGAAAGAAGTTGTTCGCAGATGATTTTGGAAGGAGAATGAAATTGTTCGAGTCGCTAGTCATGAGTGTCTTATTTTATGCAGTGGAGGTGTGGGGTGGAAGGAAAGTGAGAAGGTAAATAAGATAGAAGAGAGGTATATAAAGTGGACACTAGCAGGTCCGTACTGGCCACCTGGAATTTGGGAGATTTCCCGTGAGCCGCAAACCTTGAGGGCCACCGAGGGCATACCGAAAAACAAGAGTGCGGACGATATCGTTTTTAAAACGATATCGTCCGGGGAAAACAAGAGAAAAAATTTTTGGAAGAGGTGGGATGTAAGCTGGTCAGAGAGTGTTGGTTGGAGAAGGGAACAGGAGTGGTGAAGGAACATGGAGGTTGAAAGGGAAAGGTATTTTAGAAAGAATGGACTGCAGATGAATGAAGTGAGAAGGATGCACAAGAAAGAACGGAAGGTATTTGAGATGGTTAAGAAAAACGGCAGGAAGAGAGAGAAGGCATCAGGGGAGGTGAGAATAAGAAATTCAAAGGTTTAACGAAAACTATGGGTGGATTATGCCAAGGGAGAGAGCGCAATATTGATGTGAGAAAGGAGAGAGAGGAAGTCAGGAGCTTATAGCGAGGATGAGATGTGAATTCATGAAGGGTTTTGATAGGTTCTGGCTTTCTAGGGAGAAGA
>CAKNWT010331655.1:0-28842 GCA_932066315.1 Andricus coriarius
TTTGTTAAAAAATGTTGTTGCTAAAAATTAAGTATTTTACTTGAAAATTTAACTATTGCATTTGTTGCTGAAAATTTGTTCTTTGTAAGCTGAAAATTAAATTATTTGGTAGAAAATTCATGTCTCTTTTTAAAAATTCGTCTTTTTGGGTAGAAAATCAAATTATTTTGTTGAAAATTTAACGGTATTGTTAAAGTTATAATTGTTGGTGGAAAATTTAACTGTTTTAATTAAAATCCATCATTTGGATTGAAAATTCATCTTTAATTGAATGTAATATATATTTTATTATTTTAACATTAATGCGTATAAATTTAAAAGAAATTTTAATAATATTAATATACACACAGTCCCCGAGACACCTTTTGTTTAAAAAGTAAAAAATAAAGTAGACTTTTCATTTGTTGATAAGAAATCATCCAGGCCAACCAGTATCACAATTTTTCCTAAAACTGTTGCAAAACCAGTCCCTAACATTAATACCATTGTTTATTATTGATAAACGCTCTTGCTTCATTTCTGTAACAATTAATATGAATTAATTCTTCAATGAGCATATTAAATTTGTTAGAAATTTTTTTATTAATCTTTGACACAAGATGAAACTTTTTACTCTCGTGATATTTTCTCGCACGAGTTTACAATTTCACAATATGACCTTATTATTATTTCAATTGCGTTGATAATGTTACACGTTTTCCATTTTTATAACATTCATTCAATTTGGAATTTTTTTGAATAATAAGAAAAATATACAACCGAAACAAAATTTCAAAATTGAAAACGTAACTCTATTAAAAATTAGCGCACGAGGATCCTTGATATGCATAATTAATTCGTATGTTGATCCATATTGATCCATTATATTTTGAAGATTGTGGAAAATTCCTATTTTTTTTGAGTTTGTTCAAACAATCAGAAGGCAATATCTTGTTAATGGAAATGAACTAGATCAAGATAACAATATCTCAATATGGCCTCCTTTTTGTTCTAATAGAGATAAAAATGTTACAGCATCATGTTATTTTATTAAGCTTTTCTATTTTTTCACGTTTTCCATGTTTTTACATGTTTTTGCATGTTGTGGGCTATAGTTAAATACAGCTTTCCAAAGAACGCTTTTAGGACGTACTATTTACGTTCCTAAATTTCGTGCCCACTGGGGACCCTACCCATCAGGTTCGGGTTTTTAAAAATGTGCAGACCCCCAGTTATTACTCATAAACTCTCTTAAAATTTATTATAGCAATTTATAATTATTGATATGTTGAAAAAAATTTATTTGTAGGTAACTGTATAAGATCCCCAATCCAAATATCTTCAAACGCTCAGGCATTCAATGTACATATTGCAACCTGCGAGTGACAGGGACACCCTGAATATAGGCAAAAAGACTCTCCTGCGCGAGTCTGCGTTAAAGTTGCATCACCCAGGAGAAAAAGTAAAGCGCAGAATCCAGTAACTCCCACTCCATCCCAGTTACGTGAGCGGTGGAGGGTGAAAGGGAGCACGGAAATAAAAGGACGAACTCGGCCGAAAAATGGCATTCTGAATCTTGCGTCTGAAAAGCGCGGATCCCTCAAAAGTGGAGGACTACAAAATGCTTGGCATAAAAGCCAGTTATTTTGAAGTCACTTCCGAAAAGGAATTAAACCCTCTTCAAGAGAGTTGAAAGCGATCATATCACCTAGGCCTGTCTAGAAAAGAGATTTGATTTTAAAAAGTGGTCTTCGCTCGTCAGAGTCGAGCTAAAGAATATTTTTTGATCGCTCACGAGCAATTCTTTTGAATATTGTGGCATAGTACCACTTTTGGAGTTTTATTTTGTGATTTTTTTGGCGAAAGACCTTTTAGATTGAGATATTTAAATTTATACGAGGTTATTGTATTTGTTTTATTGATCCACTTCTTGGTTGTGTCGGAACTCACGGTCAGCATATTCAAATCGATAACTCAAAAAGCTAGTCATCGTAGTTCAATCTATTTACAAACACACGAGGAGTCGTACTACTCTAGCTGGTTGCTAAAATTATTGAATACGAATAGTAGAAAAGAAGGAAAATATCTCGTCCTAAAGGGAAGAATAACTCTAGTTACGACTTGTGGTTTTTGGGTTGACGAGAAAATTCCAAACAATTAAGCGTCTTATCTTGTGAATTGTATTCTCAGAGAAGTTTTTTTTAAATGCATTTAGATTAAGAGCAAGAAAATAAGATATTGAAAATCTAACAAAAAAATAATTATTTTACAAACTCTCATTTTATAATTTTAAGAGTTCACCGTACATTTAGATGATTCGAATTCTTAGCGTGTTGAAACTGCCCGATGTGCAGATTTCTTAACTTTTATTGAGCGAATTTTATACCAAAGTTTTTCTTGAAGAAACTTGCTAGATTTTATTGTATACTTCGATATGAAGAGATTTCCTCCTGCATGAGGTGTGATTAATTATATTGTTATTCTACGTGATAGGTAAGATGAGATTAGCTAGAAATTAGAGACCTGATTGTAAAAATAGCTTAGTGCAGGCGTAAATGAACAAGATTACATTTATTTATTTATAACCCCTTTTTATTTAATAAATACTTTGATTATTGATCAAAATTCAATAATTAAATTATATAGTTAACTAACCCAAAAGTCGGCGGTTACAATATATTACCTAACACAGTTTTCTTTTGCTTAAATAAAGATGAGAATAAAGTTGCCGTTAAGTAAGAAAGGACAAAACGATATAATCAAAAGAAAAACACGTTAGGTTATTGTATATGTAGAATCCCTAATCTTATAAATGCCCCAATCCGAATATCTTCGAACGCTCAAACTTCAATGTTCATGTAGACAGTCATGACTTGGTCGTTACATCCCGGCTTTAGTTGGAATGACATGACGTTCGTGTCTAACCTAAGATTTGCATATTGTAATACGAACTACTAATTTTATTTTAGAGCACTGATACGCGCTATTGAATAAGGGAAAAATGAAAAATTATGTGAATATCATTTTAATTAATTTTCTTATTGAATAATAGGTTTTTTCCTTTGTCGATCATAGGGGGTAAATTTCAATAAAACTCAACAGTTTTTGTTTTGTGACGTTTCGTCAGCTTGGTTTGCTGACCTCTCCGGACTGAAATTTTTATTTAAAAGGTACCAACATTTAGAACCAGTACAAAAATACGAGTTTATGGAAAATTAAAAAAAAAGATTTTGCACTTCACCTTACATAATCCTGTCAAGGCATAACGCCGAATAAAATTTTTTTAAAGTAGACAAGAAATTGAATGTTTTTCTTATTGTCTAGTCCGAATTTGGGTTTTGTCGAACACTAGACCGTCATCAGCTCTAAGGTGATGACTATAACTGCAGGTGTTGGGGCTCAGAGGTGGTATTTATACTCAAAAGCATTGCGTACAATTAACGAATTATTATAGATGCAAACTTAAAGTTTTAAACTTTGTAACGCTGGATTTTACCTGTGATTTAATGTATAAATATCATCTTTTTTGTTAATGCTATTATTGTAGATCTTAATATGTAACATTTCAGAGATTAATCTTTTTTGATAGTTAGCTTCAAAATCAAGAATTGCTGCGTTTTTCCAATCAAATTCATGTTTATGAGAACTACAAGGTGCATTTATAACCAACTCCCTTTTTTTGTTATTTTAGTGTTATTTTATACGCACTTCTAACATTCTTTTGGTTTTACCCACATAACAAACAGGGCAATTTTTACAACCTATTCCATAAACAACATTAGTTTGATCCCATTTTTTTGACAAATCTTTACCTAGCTTAACTATGCATGACAAAGAAGGTTTTATCGACGGAGTTACAGCTATATTAAATTTATTAAATATATGAGAAGTTTTGCCAAAAAACTTTTTTATGTATGGTAAGCAGACTTTTGGTTGACGGGTCAATCATTGTTTTCGAGCAGAGTTGTTTTGGTCTGGTAAGTATTTTATTTTTTGTTTTCGGATCTTTAATTGTTGATAATAATTTTTGTCGGATAATCATTATTCTGCAATAATTTAGTTTTAATTTTCAATTTTTTTGTATGAAATTTCTTATGTGATAACTTTATTGCTCTATCAACCAAATTGAACATAATGTTTTTTTTTACTTGTTTTGGGTGACCTGAAAGGAAATTAACCGTCCTACCTGATAAATTTGGCTTTTGTTACCAATTAGTGATAATTTTATTATTTTCTTCTATTTCAAATGTAAATTGTAACTGTCTGTTAAATGAATTAAATGTGTCGATGATAAAAAAAATGAGTTGGACTGTTGATTAAAGAAATTATGGGACGAACTGGTGCATTTTCCTTATGGATTTTCGGTAAACCGTAACATTTTGCTAGCATAGTGTTAGTGCAAGTCAGCTCATTGTTGTGATATTTAAATTGTGAAAATTCATTTTCATTTAAATCCTTCAATATTTTGGAAGTATTCTCTTGTAATTTTTTAAGAGGATTTTTATTTAATCTTTTATAGATATTAGAATCCATAAAAATATTATTCATTTTTTCCATGTAATCTTTTTTATACAAACAAACAGTAATATGAAACACGACACTCATATTTTTGTCGAAGAAAGATCCTTTGCTAAAAAATTAAAAACCACAAATTCCTTTATGAAAAAGAATCCAGATATCATTTCACAGTTGCTGATAAACGGAATGTTTCAGTTTGTTTGTATGAAAAAGATTACATGGAAAAAATAAATAATATTTTGCTGGATTCTAATATCTATAAAAGATTAAATAAAAATCCTCTTAAACAATTACAAGAGAATACTTCCAAAATATTGAAGGATTTGAATGAAAATGAATTTTTACAATTTAAATATCACAATAATGAGCTGACTTGCACTAACACTATGCTTGCAAAATGTTACGGTTTACCAAAAATCCATAAGGAAAATACACCACTTCGTCCCATAATTTTTTTAATCAACAGTCCAACACATTTTTTATCAAAAGTTATATATATCAAGAACTCAAAAATTAGTAATTGATAATGATCATATTTTCATGTCTTTAGATGCCAGTTCTTTGTTCACAAACGTTTCATGCTCCCTAGTGTTAGAAAGTCTTGATAGAAGGGTTCATTACATTCATTCTAATTGTAAAATACCTTTCGATGATATAAGGAGGTGCACAGAATTTCTTTTCGACAACAATTATTTCGTTTTTAATGAAAATATATATCAACGAATTTTTGGCACTCCGATGGGTTCTCCCATTTCACCCCTATTTGCAGACATGGTTATGGACGAACTGGAAAGTTATTGCCTAAAAATTCTAAAAGACAAATACGGTGTCACTCTCCCTTTTTATTATCAGTACGTGGACGACACTAATTGGTACCAAAAGCCAAATTTATCAGGTAGGACGGTTAATTTCCTTTCAGTTCACCCAAAACAAGTAAAAAAAACACATTATGTTCAATTTGGTTGACAGAGCAATAAAGTTATCACATAAGAAATTTCATACAAAAAATTTGAAAATTATAACTAAATTATTGCAGAATAATGATTATCCGATAAAATGTATTAATCAACAAATAAAGATCCGAAAACAAAAAATAAAATACTTACCTGACCAAAACAACTCTGCTCGAAAACAATGATTGACCCGTCAACCAAAAGTCTGCTTACCATACATAAAAAAGTGTTTTGACCAAACTTCTCATATATTTAAAAAATTTAATATAGCTGTAACACCGTCGATAAAACCTTCTTTGTCATGCATATGTAAGCTAGGTAAAGATGTTTGTTATGTGGGTGAAACCAAAAGAATGTTAGAACTGCGTATAAAAGAACACAAAAATAACAAAAAAAAAGGGAATTTTTTATAAATGCACATTGTAGTTCTCATAAACATGAATTTGATTGGAAAAACGCAACAATTCTTGATTTTCAAGCTAACTATCAAAAAAGATTAATCTCTGAAATGTTACATATTAAGATCTACAACAATAGCATTAACAAAAAAGATGACATTTATACATTAAATCACAGGTACAATCCAGCACTTTAAGTTTGCATCTATAACAATTCGTTAATTGTACGTAATGCTTTTGAGTATAAATACCACCTCTGAGCCCCAACACCTGCAGTTATAGTCCCCACCTTAGAGCTGATGACGGTCTAGTGTTAGACAAAACCCAAATTCGGACTAGTCGATAAGAAAAACATTCAATTTCTTGTCTACTTTAAAAAAATGTTATTCCACGTTATGTCTTGACAGGATTATATAAGGTGAAGTGCAAAATCTTTTTTTTTTTTAATTATCCATAAATTCGTGTTTTTGTACTGGTTCTAAATGTTGGTACCTTTTAAATAAAAATTTCAGTCTGAAGAGGTCAGCAAACCAAGCTGACGAAACGTCACAAAACAAAAACTTTTGAGTTTTATTGAAATTTACGCCCTATGATCGACAAAGGAAAAAACCTATTATTCAACTTGAGTATGGAGGGTGATACTTATTTTTGTGAAAATAATTTGCTTATTGTTATTTGTTTAGACCAAAAGCGCAAAACAAAACAAAAAATTGGACAGGTTACCAGGTGGATGGAAATCCGGTCCAAACTCCGGTGATTGAATTCAATTTCTGCTCAGCTGTGTGCAATATATAGGAGATCTTAGCGCAACCATTAGTTTGTCAGAATAGTATTGCGCTGTCTTCAGAATTTTCTGTTCAGTACAGTGTTACTTTCTCACTAATTTTCACAGTATGTGTCTTTCTATCCTACTGCTCAGTTCTACACAGTCATGCGTACCTCGATCGGTACTCCGCATGTGTGTGTATTGGCGTATAATGTTTTTACAAGGGCACTAAATATTGTTAATAACATTCCTGATTGTTGCATCCTTTTAACCAAGCCAAGTTGTACTTTTAGTTTCGTGTCGGATCGGGTTTTCGAGTTTTCAAGCCGGATTTTCGGGTCGGGTCGGGCTTTCGGATTTTTGGGACGGGTCGAGTTTTAGGGTTTTCTGGTCGGGTCGTGAACCCAATACGCGACCCGATGCCACTTGAAGACAACTCGATCCGCACCAACCCGAATTCAATTTGCTGATCACTACATTAGACTCAAAACATAAAAGAATGAAATCCATCTTTCCAATTCTTTTAACGTATTTTGTAGAATTTATATTAGATCAAACAAATGTTAAGTGGATTGTCGTATTAGACACTATTATGTATAAATTTTCCACTAAAAGCTCAGCTTTTCACTTGATCGTAAAAGAATATATAAAATAAACTGACTCTTATGAAATGCAAATATCTGTGAAGGACAGGCTTGACGCATCTTATGTATGAGATAACAAGTACATATACAATACAGTATACAAGCTAATGATACAATAGAATATTCATTAATTAGATTGTTCATCAAATTCATCATTAACACATTAAGCAGTTTTTCCTCTGAATAGAAAAGATGAAGAATGTCTATATGCTAGTGTTATTCTTGACGGTTATACTCAATTCTATTGGTGAATATAATAACAAAATATATCTTTAATTTAAAGTAATTTTCTTAAGCTTTTCGCTTAGAGATTTTTGATGATTTTTATATGAAAATATTATATTAAATATCTATATCCTTTTATAATATTAATAAGTATTCCTATAGGATCTTTGCGAGAAACACGAATCTGAAAGTTTTTCATCAATATGTTTCAAAAACTTTTCAAGATATCGATATTTTGATTTTTTAATTATTTCCAGGAGCCCCCCTACCCTGCTTAAGGAATATCAATACTTTTTGAATTAATTAATTTATCGATTTTAGTATATGTTTATGAATTCAAAATTTAAAAATTTAGACAATCTACTTCTATTCTGAAAATTATATTAATCCGGTAGATTCTTATGGAGGTCAGTGCGTGGGCTTTTTCGAATGGCAGAATATGAATTTGAGGTCAAAAACCAAATATTCAAAAAAGTAACCTGGAAGTTTCTATGTAATTATTGTCAGACCTACATGAATGTCAGTTAGACGTAGTTTTTGGAGTCAGAGAATAGGAATTTGAGATCAAAACTAAAGAAATAAAAAGTTTACTCTTAAAGAAATTTGGTTAAATTGGGAGATTTCTATGAATGTTGGCTCAAAATTTGAAAAACTTTAATTGATTTGTAGATTTATATCAAATTTATAACGAGGGGGTATTTCCAGTATAAGAATACATAGGGATCTATATTCCGAACTTCAAAAACTTGACTCAAAATTTGGAAAATCTCAATAAATTAGCAGATTTCTATTAAAGTCAATATAAAGTGGTTTTTCGAGTTCCTAAACACAATTTGGGGGTCAAAATAAAAAAATGCCAACATTTTACCTAAAAGAAAATTTTATGAAATAGGTGGATTTAAATAAAAGTCATAA
Organism: Andricus coriarius; assembly: GCA_932066315.1. Classification (NCBI taxonomy): domain Eukaryota; kingdom Metazoa; phylum Arthropoda; class Insecta; order Hymenoptera; family Cynipidae; genus Andricus; species Andricus coriarius. Next base: position 8,399 of record CAKNWT010331655.1, read on the forward strand.
CGGGCGAGTTTCTCGAGTCTAAAAATACGAATTTTAACCCTAATTTTTTTTTTTAACTCAAAAAACCCCATCCTTACAACTTTCATGAAAATCGAACAATGTACTCAAATATTCAAGCTTTTTGTCAAATTTGTGAGTTAGTTAATTTTTACCTCAATTTCGTCTTCTATGTCTCGAAAAACTCGATCGCACTGAGTTTCATGCAAATCTACTAATTTAACCAAATTTTCCAAGTCTTGATGTTGAATTGTGACATTTATGAATTTTGACGTCAAATTTGTATTCTAATACTCAAAAAACCGACTTGTACCAACCCTCATGGAATTTCGCGGATTAATTGAATTTTACCAAAATTTTCGTTATTTTTTAAATTTTAGTATTGTGACAACAACATTCATTCCGGAACGAGATCCTGGTCCCGCTTTTGTTCCGGCGAGGAACGGTCGAGTTATCCACTGTGAATACAAAATATTATTTCACTCTCTTAATTTCATGGAGTGAAACTTCACTCCGACGGAGTGAGATTTCACTCGTCAGTTCAGGCAGAAGTGAGCCTGTTCATTTAGAGTGAGTCGTCACCTTTCGAAAGAGTGAAAATTCACCCTCTAATTTAGAGTGACTTCTCACCCTAAGAGAGTGGAAAGTCAATCCAGTAGAGTAAATTGAGCCACTGCAATTTGGAGTGAATTTATTAACTCTACTACTTAGGGTGAATTATCTGGCTCGATTGAAGTGACTCAATCAGTCTGAAACGGAGTGGAAAGCTCACTCTTTTATTAGAGTGATTTAATGTATCACTCCAAGAGAATGGTTCAATACTCCCCATTTAGGGTAAAATTGTACTCCCTATGGACTGAATTATTATAATATATGACAATATTATTATCATTAATTTAGGTGTTTAATAAAAGGTTATTGAACGCGAAAATAAGACTCATAGGTATTACGTTGCAAATATTATTTATTAAGCTGAATTATTGAATTTCAAACGTTATAAATGTAGTTTATGAAAAATTATTATCTTACATTTAATTAAACTCTACTCCTCAAAGACTTGTATAAGTTGATCAGTTTCATCTACACCGTCATGTAGACAAAAGTGAAGCTTGAGCAAAACACCTAAGGCTTTTAAAGGATTTTTTTGGACAGAGAATAATTTTGAATCTACTCTGATGAAGAAAGCCCCACTGTTCCTACCTCCACCTTCAGAAACACAAACTAAAAAGGGTTAGATGACGCTTTTTGCCTTTGTCTTCGAAAGTATATCCTCGCCAGGCTGCATACAAAAATTTATTTTAATTGTATATTCATTTTTTATCTGCTTTTCCCTGCAAAAAATATTCTGAAAGTATCAAAGTAAATTAATACTTACAAGAAATAAACCTAATTGAACTACGAGAAGGGATAGTCTTCTTTTCATCCTTGAAGGATTTATTTTGATCCTTTGAACTTCTTTTCGCATAATTTGGTCTTGGCAGAAGTTCTGACAATAGTGTAAATAGTATGTAAATAAAGATACATTAATTCTAATAATAATATATAAAAGATTGCATAACCTCAGATTTTGTATAGCATCCAGAATTGGATAAAAATGGTGCAAACCTTTGAAAATTACAACCACATTCACAACTTATAATATACAAACGTACGATTGTCTACTTTAAGACAAATTTAACCCTCTATTTATTATTGCACAATTAAGTTCCCAGTTTGAATGTTTGCCTAATAGCGAACCTATACCTGGTGTTCCTCGTTGCGAACCCTTTTCTTCTTCTTCTAACAGACATTCTCCCGATCTCAAAGATCTCAATTCAAGATCTCATTCTCCAGAAAGGACTTTTCCTCTTGCCAGACCTTATTCTTCTGCCGAGTGTTCTGCTCCTGCCAAGTCTCCTCTTCGTGTCAGGTCCAGGTCTCCTCCTGCCAGACATCCTTTTCCTGACATACTTGGATTCAAACTTGAAGAACTTAGATTTATTAGACTTATTCCCAAAGGGAATCCAAACAAGACACTCGAACTTCGAAGTTACACTTTCCTTCAGATAAACGTATTCAGTTAAGAACAGCAAATAATGTCCTTAAGTCCATTCCAACCGAAGAACAAAATGTATGAACAGCGACTAATGGTGACGTTTTTGCAAAATTGCATAAACACTATAGACAAACGGTGCTCCGTGGAATGTATAAACCAGTTACTGACCAAGGGACATAGGCAAAAATAAAGATTTCAGCGGCTCAGTTCAAAATTTTACCCTAAAAGAAATAGTCGAATATCCATTAGGCACCAATAACAGAGTCTCCAAGCGTCTTACAATATTTCGTGTTTGAACAGTTTGAACAAAAAATTCAGAAAGAAAGCCTACATTTATTTATAGACCTTTTAAAATTAGAGGTCAAAACATTGATAAATGCAAAGTTGTAATTTTGTAATTTTGTAATTTTGCATTCCTTTCTGATAAAGATCCTTCGGGACACCTTATTCAGATTATGCTAAATAAAGTACACACTTGTTTCTGTTTCATTTTTTTATTTTATCTACCATAAGAAAAATTTATACAAATAAGTTTTTTTTATTATTTAAAGAATTTTCCTTTTCCTCCTTTTTCACATACCGCTAACCTTTTTTTAAGCATCTCGTCGTCCTTTAATTCAGGATTAGTAGGCAAATATTTATCATAGGCTTGGCTAGTCGTCTTGAATTTTCGGGTCGAATAGACTTATCATTTTTACATTGGAAAACTTGAAGATTCATCCACACATAGTGAGGTGCATAGAGAGATTGATGCTCCTTTGGAAAACTAAATTTACTATCTCATCTGGAAATTATCCTGTGACCAATTTTCTTTTAAGTCGATTGCAGTGGATACCACAATCTGGACCGGTTGTGTAAATATTCAATTTTAAAGTTAATTCCTTCTTTTGTTTTTAAGGTTATATAAATATAATTTTCCTACGATTCTTGTGAAAATTCAAATAAATTTTTGAGCATATCAGATATTCCAAATCAAAAAGAGTTAAATTCATAAGAAAAATAAATAAATTTTCCCTTTTCAGGTCTTGAAACTTCTCCTCCTTTTCCATCTTCTTGGCGGGGATGTTGTATTCGGCCGGATCCGAGCATTCGATCACGAATATAGTTCGTTTCTCGAAGTCTTGGAGCACGATGTCAGACCTCGAGTGAGCAAGGGAAACTGCTGTCCGAAAATCGTAGTTCCAGAAAATTTGGCACTTCTCGTTTTGGGAATTTGACACTATTGTCGACGTTTAGAAAACTATAAAGTTTTTCTCATCAGGACAAAGTCGTTAAAAAAGTTACAATTCAAATCAGGAAATGAAAAAAAAAATTATACAAACTTGATTTAAATAAAAAAAATTTGTTCAATTTAAATGTAACAGAAAAATAAAAAAGTTAGGTTAAGAAATTAATATTGATGTATATTTACCAACTAAGTTCCCTTCATTTTGGATTAAATAGTAGATGAAAAAATGTCATCTTGTGTTCATTATCAGGTTCCATTAAAATTGTGAATAAATTTTATAGATCAGTAATAAAATTAAGAAAAACATGTTTTGGAGAAGAAAAAAACATTTTGCTCCATTGTTCAGACACAATACGAGAAAAAGAAAGAGAAACAATAACGAAAACCCTCATAACAATGCCGTATCATCAATTTCTATAACAAGGGTTCTGAGTTTTTTGAATAATTTCAGTAACTAAAAAACAAAAAAAAACAAAAATCATTAACAGACATTGAAAGATCTGCCAGCCGCGTGGGCACATTCTCCGGATATATATTTAATGGGTATTATTCGAAGTTTTCAGTTTGAGTTTGAGTCATCTTGAAGTGTTTTAAACTCATTTTGAATTCTTCAAAAAATGCACTACATCTCTCAATGCATAATAAAATATTAGTAGCCATTATTCTATATCATTCATTTTTTTTAATTTTGTAAAACTTATATAATAATAAAAATTAATATTATTCGTAGTATTTATCAAGTTGAAATTGATATACTCATATACATGTTATAACGAATAATTCACAATTTATTTTAGAAATAACATTTCTTTTAATTTATAAAATAAAAAATATATGACGGCAAAATAATTTACAAATAAGTTAAGTGTTAAACAAATTTGAGAGCCAATTATAATAAATTGAATTATAATTATATTAATAGAAACCTGTATTATCATCGGAGATAGTAACGGATCGACTATAAAAGAAATCATTTCACACACGGTGTGAACATCGAAATCTACAATATCGATCAAAGTTATATCCTCTAATACAGAAAATATTTTAACGTCATCTCAGACTCGATGGAGCTATAAATCAAAAAAAATTTCAAATCAATGTATTCAGAAAAAAGATCTACTTCTTTCACTCCGCTGGGATTCGAACACCAGGTCACCTGATTTCCGGTCAGGTGCTATAACCGCTAAGCTACAGAGAGATCAGAGGAAGCATCATTTTTCTGAAACACGCTTTATTTTGCAAGATGTAACATACAAATCAATTTTTAATAGAAATTTGTATTATCATCGGTTCGAGCACCTGACCGGAAATCAGTTGAACTGCTGTTCGAATCCCAGCGGAGTGAAAGGAGTAGATCTTTGTTCGGAATAAATTTAATTTCAAAAATTTTAAATTTTTTTAGCTCCATTTAGTCTGAGATGACGTTAAAATATCTTCTGCATTAGAGGATATAACTTTGATCGATATTGTAGATTTTCATTTTCACAGTATGTGTGAAATGATTTCTCTTATGGTCGATCCGTTACTATTTCCGATAATAATACAGATTTCTATTGAAAATTGATTTCTATATTACATTTTGCAAAATAAAGCGTGTTTCAGAAAAAGGATTCTTCCTCTGATCTCTCTGTAGCTTACTGGTTAGAGCACCTGACCGGAAATTAGTTGACCTGGTGTTCGAATCCCAACTGAGTAAAAGGAGTAGATCGTTTTTCTGAATAAATTTAATTTCTATAATTATATTCACGTTATAATGGCAGAATTTACCTACAAATAAATTACAAGAAATCCATTCCTCCTTTAGTTTTAACAGAGAAACAAATGAAAAGTACATTATCCTGTGGTACCCTTTAATTATTTTGTACAAATCTTTTGTAACATTATTTAAATATAAATAACATAGAACAAAAATTATTTGGTTTATTCTTTTTTATAAAAAAAAAATTAATAGGCATGCGCAAGACTACTAGTCTTCATAATATAACCATTGAGAGTGATGTGTAAAAGAATTACTTCTTTTTCTCATTAAAAATGTCTAAGATATTAGATCAAAAACATGAAAGAATGGAAATTATCTTTTCAATTCTTTTAACATATTTTCTAGCATTTATATCAATTTTACAAAGTTTTGTTCAGCTTTTCCTAAGACGTAAAAGATTATATAAAAAATGAACTGACTCTAATGAGATGTAAATATGTCTGAACGACAAGCTTGTCGCTTCTAATCTAGGTGATAACGAGTATACAATATATTATATAAGCTGATGAAACAATATACTATTCATTAGTTACATTGTAATCAAATTCATCATTAACACATTAAACAGTTTTTCCTCAGATTGTAAAACATGAGGATTGTCTATACTCTGATATTATGCTTGGCGGTTACACTCAATTTTATTGGTGATTATATTAGTATTACATATCAATAACTTTAAGTAATTTTTTTTAAGCTGCAGGTAAATCAGAATTTTCGCTATATAGTCTGTACGGAGCAATTTGGCACGGGTCCAACTGTACACGTCGACATTCAGACAGTCACATATGGTACCCTTCTAACTGCGCACATCATACACTAATACAAAATAAAGTCCACACAGTACATGCGGGTGATAAATGATTATTATTGAGAGATTGCAGATGATTTTTATATGAAAATATTATATCTTACGGATAATATTAGAACATACTTAAAACATAAAAACTGGGCCAACAAACTGGTGTCCAAACAAGTTTTAAATAATAAACTTCTATCATTGAAAAATAAACTGTCAAACAATTTTTTTCAATGCTACCGCACCATTTGTGGTGCAAATATGAATCAACATTAATCATTTGTTATAGTTTGAAATAACTCTCGAATCCTCCAGATTTTCTTTTAATAACGAGAACAAAATTTTGCGAACTATCGAAAATTGGTCTTGAAACTTTTTGTAGAAATTTTAAAGAGAAACAACTTTGAAGTGTAAACTTTTTTTGTATCTGGCATATTTTTTTAAACAAAATAAAAACATATATTTCAAAAAGCATTGCCGCTAGTTTGCGAATGTTCAAATATTTTTCGCTGCAGTTCAGAAGGTTGCGAAATCCCTCACTACAATAAAGAAAGAAAAGTTGAATGTGTTAATCGATGGAAAAATACTGCATTTCTAACAAACTTTCCCACCGTTTTCCTCATCAAAAAAATATATTAAAATTCAGATAACTCTTCAAAAAGGTTTTCTAGTGTTAACGGAAACCTTCACACGAAATTGCATGCTTTTGTAACAATTTTAAGCAACATTTGTGTGTACGGCTTGGATTTTGCTATAATAATGATGTAGTAGAATACATTACTCAACGAAAGACAATATGTGTAAACATTTTTAACAAAGGCTTTCAACGAAGTCGTTAAATTTGCAACAGCAAACAATCATTTTTAACAAAAAACGAAAAATTTTTCTACCAAAAAATACCAATTTCCAGCAAAATACATCAATTTTGAATCATAGAGTTGAGTTTTCATATTCGTTGACTGTTAAGACTAGTGGCTCATAGTGCACTGCTGTAGAGTGTAGAACATGTTTCAATTAATATTCAAACAAACGAAAAAAACAAATTTTGAACAAAATAGTTAAATCTTTGACGAAAACAAATTAATAATCAAACAGTTGCAATTTGAAGCAAAAATTATGATATATCTATCCTAAGGACGAATTTTCTACAAAACAATCAAATATAAAAAAAAAGATTAATAAGATGCTCAACCTCAAAATATTAATTCTCCACCATAACTATAATAGTAGAGTTTTCTATTAAAAAGAATTCACATTCCAACAAAAATAGTTCGATTTTAAACCAAAGTTTTGTTCAAGAAAAAGTAAGACATTTTTGCGAAAGATAAGTTTTAAAATTTTCATGTGGATATACTTGGATAACTGACACTCAACAGTAGCTACTTATAGAAATTCACAACTGACAATTGATCTTGAGTATCGGATAATTCTGATGCGCAATTTGGTGATCCAATTTCGGCATCATATTTATCAACTGGCATTAACCGTATGTGTGTGTGTAAATACCATGTATAAAAACGTTAACAATATATGACAACTACACTGACAATTGCCGCCACATTCACAACTTTTGATATACTAACATACTATTGTCTACTTTAGTAAAAATGTTATCCTCCGTTGCTTGTTGCAGAATTAGGTTCACAGTTTGAATGTTTGCCTAATGGCGAACCTATACCTGGTGTTCCTCGTTGCGAACCCTTTTCTTCTTCTTCTGACAGACATTCTCCCGAAAGGTCTACTACACCTGTTGCAAGACCTCATTCTTCTGCCGGGGCTTCTCCTCCTGCCAAGTCTCCTCTTCGTGCCAGGTCGAGGTCTTCTTCCAAGCATCCTTTTTCTGACATAGTTGGATTTAAGCTTGAGGAACTTAGATTTATTCGACTTATTCCCAACAAGAATCCAAACAAGACATTCGAACTTCGGAGATACACTTTCCCTCCAGATAATCGTATTCAGTTAAGAACATCAAACAATCTCCTTACGCTTTTGCCAAATGAAGAACAAATTGTATTAACAGCGCCTAATGGTGACGTCCTCGCAATATTGGAAAAATACAGGAAACAAATGATGCTCCGTGGAATGTATAAACCAGTTACTCCCTATGGGAAACGGGCGAAAATAAACATGTACAGCGGCGAGGTTACAGAATTGTCCTCAGAAGAAGTCGCAGAATGCCCATTAGGCAACAATAACGGAGTCACTAAGCATTTTACGATATTTCGTGTTTAAACAGTTTAAACGAAAAATACAGTAAGAAAGTGAACTTTTTTTTAGTATGACGGATCTCTTGCAAAACATTGACAATTCTAAAGTTGTTATTTTGTAATTTTGAATTTCTTTTTGTTAAAGGCCTTTATCAGAATGGTTAATCGGTTCTTAATTTTGAGGCCGGACGGTTGAATATTTTTTGTATACATCATCTACGTAATCATATCTAGAAGCACACAGAGCCAGATTTTTAATAAAATGTTTATACTTTGTTTGGTATAATCAAAAGACGTGAGAAAAATAGCAGTGACGCTTAGTGTCAAACGCCAGGAGGCAGATACCCCGGAGCGGGTCGAATAAACCGGAACGAATGACCCCTTCATTTTTATGAGATTATGGCCAGTTATGGAAAAAATTGACATTATGAAATCATGGATTTATTTAATTTAAATTAGCTTACAGGAGAAGAAATTCTTAAAATAAATGAAAATTGTTTTAAAAAATGAGCAAAGATCATTGAAAAAGTTGCTGTTCTCAACATTCGTTAATTGTAGCATTAATTTCAGAAAAAATTAATTATTGCGATTTAAAGGAGAAAGAATTGTTGAAACTAATGAAAAATCTTGAAATAATTACCAACTATATTCAACTCTTGACATTCATGAACTTTATATCATTTATCCCGAACGATAATAACTTTTTACGACTTTCAGGGGAAAAAATTGTTAAAAATTATAATAATTGCTTAAACAATTCAAAGTTGTGTACAAAAGACTTCGAAACCCTTCACACTGAACGTTGCTGCTGTTGTTCTTTGTTTTTGATTATTTAACAAAACATAAACATCTTATCGAAAACCCGACTCTGTTAGCTTCTAGATATGATTACTTAGATGACGTATGCAAAAAATTAGACAAAAATATTCAACCGTGGGGCCTTAAAATTCAGAACCAATTACCCACATTAAAAAGGGCCTTAAATGTATGTATTATTAAATGCTGTACCTCGGACCGGGACTCCTGATTCAGATGCGGCTCAATAAAGTACAAATTTGATTCGGTTTAATTGTTTTATTTTATTTACCCCAAATAGAAATGCATGCAAACAATTTTTTTCAATATTTAAAGAATTTATCTTCCTACCCTTTTCACATACCGTTAACTGAGTTAATTAAGGATCACAAATCAACAACTTTTATCACTTTTACTCTAAGTCCATTTTTTTTATGGAAAATTATAATTGTTCTTTATTTGGCCCTCTCAGTCCTGTGTGCAATGTGTGAGTATTAGTACACTGCGAGCTCTCACCAAGTTGACTGCGTCATTTTTAACGAGCAGAATAACTTTTTCAACAGGTTATAGGCCCAGCACGCTTTCACTGCGCCAGTGTATAATTTTATTGAAAAAGAAGCAAAGTAGCGCGAGTTATTGCGAAGTGTCAGCGTCGCGTCGCGTGTTTCGTAGTTTTTGAGTTTCGAAGTGCAAAGTAAGACAGTGTCTTTATTATGTCTGATAAGGATACTTTGGATTTGACCAAACTGAATTGTTAAAATTATCCTATGTGGAAGTTTGGTATCAAATTTCTTTTAGAGGCAAAAGATCTTACTGGAAGAAATGGTCCAGTGAAGATCCGAAACAGAGTGCGCGGGGAAAATTTTACGTGTTTCGTATAAAATATAGTGAATCAATTGCATTACAGATTGAACACCTGGAGAGCATCTGTAGAAAGCTTGCTGATTCAGATGATAAGCCATCGGATGCAGCAGTGGAATCAAAGCTACTAAGTAGCTTGCGATCAAGATTTTCCTCTTTTCGAATGGCCTGGGAGTGCACTCCAAAAGAAGAGAGGAAAATGAATCTTCCCTTGCACTTCAAATCCGTATGCTAGAGTTGAAGAAAAATGACCACAAGCCGGGAAAAGACGCAAGGGAACAGAAAGCTGATAGCAAGAAAAGAAAAGAAGAGCTGAAGAAGACGAAGAAGTGCGCATTCTGCAAGGAAAAGGGGAATTGGGTACGAGAGTGCCTGAAGAAAGCGGCGAGTGACTAAAGCGGGGGTTCACAGCCTTCGGCTTCTGCGTACTTTACTGACGTTACTGCCTTCTATTTGAACAGTACTGACAGCGACAGAGATGTATGGCTTGTAGACTCAGGTGCTAGTATGCACATGACGTTCAGAAGAGATTTTTTCTATTATCTTGAACGACCTAAACAAGAACATTACATGAAAATTCTTGAGGAAACTGGTGGCCAAACTCTGGAAAGAGAAATGCAAAACGTGCTGTTTGTGCCGGGATTAAAGCGAAATCTGTCTTCAATCTGGACGATAAATGATAAAAAGTACTCATTTCACAGTTATTAACATAAGTATGAAGACCGCGATCGTGATGGGAAGCCTACGTCCCGTGGGGTACGTTACGGGAAACTATGTCGAATTTTCTTCAAAGTTTAAGTGGCAGTGCAGTGCAATCCGGCTAGATCGGAAGTCAAAACGCAGAAAAACATGTTGTAGCTCTGGCATGAGCGATGAGGTTATAGAAATATTCGTGTCTTAGTAAAAACAAGTATAGTGTTTGTGGAGAAATATTTTTTAATTAAAAATAAGGACGAGTTTTTCTGTGTAACTTGTGTAATGGGAAAGCAAACCCGTAAACCGCATGCGTCGGGAAAGCATGTGAGCAATTCTATGCTGGGCGAGAAGATACACAGCGATGTCTGTGGTCCCGTCACCGTTGATTCTCCGTGATGTTCGCGACTACTGCACGAAATTTCGAAAAGTGTACTTTCTGACGAAAAACAGGAAGACAGTGGTTTTCGGCCTGAAATTAATTTTGGGATCGGAGAAGATATGGGAATCGTACCTGATCGTCAAGCAGCTTATTAAGATCCTGACTTTCAAGAAGCTGATCATCAAGTGGCTTTTCCAGATGCTGATTTACAAGAAGATGATCATCTAGAGGCTGGACCTCAATTTGCTGAGCAAGATGCATCACAGGGTTGTCAGCTGCGTGACAAAAGATTTTTTAATTCTCCTGATCGCTATAGACCTGCTGTAGCTTATCTTGCTGAAACTGCGCCTGTGACTTACAGTGAAGCAGAGTCAAGTCCAGAAGCAGAAAAGTGGCAAAGAGCAATAAAAGAAGAAATGTATACCCTCGAAAAAAATATTACTTGGAATCTCGTCATACTGACAAAAGGCAAGCGGGCTATTGGATGCAAATGGATTTTTACAATTAAATCAAACCCTAGTGAAAATGGCAATAGGTTTAAAGCAAGAATTGTTGTAAAAGAATTTTCTCGACAAAAAGGAATAGATTATTTTTAGACTTTTGGACCTGTCGTCCGCTATGAATCGATCAGAGTGCTGTTGGCTGTCGCAGGAAAAGAAGATTGCGAAATAGAAAATTTTGATGTAAGGACATACTTTCTTAATGGAGATCTTCAAGGGGACATTTAGATGAAATTACACGAAGGCTACAGCAATGAAGAGAACAAGAACTTAGTCTGTAAACGGAGCCGGATCATCTATGGCTTGAAGCAGTCCCCACGTTGCTGGAATGCGAAGTTCGTCGGATTCATAAACAATTTCAACTTCCAGAGCATGGAAAGTGATGAATATGTTTTTGTTGGTGTAGTGAAAGATTTTAAAGTGTACCTTGCATTATATGTCGATGATGTCTCTGTGATATGTGAGAGCCAAGATGCCATCTGCGAAGTTTTAAATTGTTGAAAAAGCAATTTTAAAATCACAGTTCATAAAGCAAGTGAGTTTGTTGGTATAGAGATTGAGCGTGATCGAGCAAAGCGTACAATGTAGGTAAGCCACTGTAGTTTTATAGAAAAGGTAATAACTAAGTTTGGCATGGAAAATGAAAACTTGTCAAGTGTTCCTGCCTACCCTGGTTTGCATTTGTGCAAAAATCCATTGGGTGAAAATAAAAATGATTGTATTCCTTATCGTGAAGCTGTAGGATCACTTCTGTTTTCAGCTCGAGTACGTCGTCCGGATATTGAATACGTAGTAAATAACGTGAGTGCATTTTTAGATTCATTCGGCCAAGAGCATTGGCAAGCAGCAAAGAAAATAATTAGGTATTTAGTAGGGACTCGTCCTTCTGGAATAGTTTTTGGAATTAATGGGAGTTTATTCAATCTAGTAGGGTTTCCAGATGCAGGTTATGCAGGATGCTTAGAATCACGAAAATCTAGAAGTGGCTTTGTATTTTTTTACCCGGGGGTCCGATATCCTGGTCACGTCAGCGACAAAATGTTGTTTCTATGTCAGGTACAGAAGTTGAATATATCGCATTAGTTCCCGAAATGAAACAAGATGTTTGGTTACGTTGAATGCTAAGTAATTTGAAAGTCAACTAGACTATTATGTGCGCCCGCGAGCTCGCGCTTACTTTTGTATTCACTTTTTCTCATTTACTCAATTTTCGAATAACTATTCGTTCAAATTTCTGTACCAATCAAATTCTTGCTGAAATTATATTCTCAAAGAATGTTTTCAGTGAATCCATGTAACGTATAATTTACTATTACTATTGATAATAGTGAATGGCGAGATATAATTTTAAGATTTCAAGTGCACGTTATGTAATTTAATGTTTTGAAAAAAACATAATTTTTGTACAATGACATTTGTGGGTACTTTCACCGCCATTTTCTTAAATCTGTGAATCAAGAAAAATCGCTAAATCATAAAAACATTATCACATTAGAACGTTTAAATAATTCAGAAAGACAACAGCGTACGACAAAAAATCTCTGAATAATTAAAATATATCCACATATAATTTTTTCGTGGTTATCTGAGCGATATATTAAGTCCCACTCCTCCATGCGTCAGAGATGTAAATTGAAAAAATTTAAACGTCGACAAATTAAAGCTTGGAATCTCCTCTTTAAAATGAGATCAAGAACGTAATGAAATATTCACTTGTTCTCGACTTATAATGCAAAATGTGGAAGCATGTTCAAGACGAAAATCAGTTCGTTGAGCAGCAGTCGAATGACGAATTTAAAACCTTCGTTAACGTGCGAAAACCAACAGACCAAAAAATATAGTCACCAATGGAACGACCGATTTTCGTGTTTGGTTATGCTTCCACATTTTCCATGACAATTCGAGTACCAGTAGATATTTTATCATGTTCCTAATCTCATTTTCAAGGTATTTCCAACTTTAATTCAGACAACCTTCCATTTTTTTCCATTTCCTTCTCTGAAGCGTGCAAAAAGTTCAATTTGATAAGCAAGAATTGTTAACAAACATTTAAAATAATTATATGATTGAGCATTTGAGCTAGACGTCAAAATCATGATAGGATAGGTGCAAATGTCATGAGGATTAGCATATTTATTACATACTTACATGGGAATACCCACGACTTTTTTGAAAAAAGATTCTAAACGTAAAAGTAAGTTATAACTGTATAAATAGTAATATTTTTCAAGTGTAAAATGCATTTGCGCAATTATGTTTTATCCTTTTATCGGTTGAAGACCTTTCAGTTTCACGAAATAAAATCAAATATCCAAAATTTAAATTATAGTGCTCAATTCTGATCAAATCGACCCGATACTCCAACATGAAATTTTAGTATATCTTATTTCATTGTAAATATGTACCAACTACGCCAACCTTCCTGATATTTCCACCTATCCTGTCAAAACCATGACGTCATGCTAGAAAACTCAATTGTAATAGAGGTATGAAACATAACTCAACTTTGATCCTACAGATCATAGCCAATAATAAACGATATAATATTAATGTCAGTAATCAATTCCTGTTATCACACAAAAGAAAAATTAAAAATCAATTATTATGTGGTTAAATATTGTTTTAAGAAAAATGAGTTTACGTCGTGAAAATTAATGAACAAATATTTTCATTGAAACATCCAATTAAATTTTGCTTCATATTTTTATGAAAATTGTAATAATAATTACCATTTATAGTTCATTTGAGAAGAAATTAACAAATATTTGCATGTAATCGTAAGAATGGAATTGAGATACTCATTCGAAAATAGCACAAATATTAAATAAAATGATATAGTTGCAACAGAGATATGTTGAATATAAATAAACTTTGTTTTTACGAATAACGGCCAATACTCAACTACATAACCTTGAAATAAATGAACAACACTAATCACCTAATAATTAATTATTCAGTTTCCAACATGAAAAGCAATGAAGAATTATTCCCATTAAAACATTTAAATAATATTCATTTTATATTTTACAAAAAATTCTCATTGTTATTAGCCTTTTTAATAAATTTCATAAAAAATTAAAACATAATTTTGAAAATTGAATTTAAATTCTCATTTTACAAGATCACGAGAACTTACGAAAATTACATAATTGTAAAAGAGGTATTTTGAAAATAAAAAAACTTGTATCATATAAATGATACAAATTATAACCAATTGTCAATTATACATAACCCTAAAGTAAAGAATCAATTTATATTATGCAAAAAATTAATCAGCTAATAAATAATTAATAGGGTGGGTCGAAAATAACCAATTTCAGAAATCGCAAACAATACTATGCCTAAAAGTAGTGCATTGGGACTGTTCGAGATTGAATGATAATTTTTAATCTGTCTTTTTATATTGAAAGCTTGTCTTTATTAATTGAAGATTGATCGACGTATTTTTCTTTACAAATTGATTTTATATAAGGTTCCATTTGTCATTATACCAATTCTAGTATTTAAATTTTCATATCATATTTATTAATTCTATTTCCATACTTCTTATTCTTATCATGAGTCACACTCTTTAAATTTGGTGTGTGTGTGTGTTGAACCTTTCACAGCTTGCTTGTGCAAATCAGTCGTCGTCAAACCGATCAAAGGTACGCTTGTCTCATCGTTTCGGATTCAAGATACCTTATTATAATTTGTAGAAATTAAATTATTAGAGTCTACTGTTTTAAATAAAGACCACTCTCAGCAGAGAGTAATTGTTACTGTTTAATTCATGTGCATTAAAACGTTTAATTTCACCTACAGTTCAAGTGATCACAATGCGTATTATTAAACATTTTTTCAAAACTTTAATTTCGTTTGCTCGCGAACAGGGACCCCCATAAAGTGTACTGAATGTGCAATCGATCGATTTAAATCTAGGTAACGCGCGCGAGCAAAATAGGTTTAACAAAATTATCTTATGCAGAGTTTTAAAGTTTTTTTTTTATTTCAATTTTTTGTACATTTTTGGGGTTGCGTAGAATCTTCTTGATTTTTGCCAGATTTTAAGATACTATTCCGCAAGAGATAATCATGTTTTAATATAAACTTATTTTTAACTTTTATTTTTCGCGCCCATAAAATGATCAAAATTTTTTTTTTGGCATTCGAGGACTTTCTTGGGATCAAAATGAACTAAAAAAAATGCATGATATATAGGGGATCAAAACTGGAAACACTGCAAATTTGTGAAATATTGAAATCTATGGCTAATGATATTATTTACTTGCATTTTTTTCAGTTAATTTTGATCCCAAGAAAGTCCTCGAATGCTAAAAAAAATTGTTGACGTTTTTATGGGCCTGAAAAATAAAAGTTCAAAATAAGGGTATATTAAAACATGATTATCTCTTGCAGAATAGTATCTTGAAATCTGTCAAAAATTAAGAAGACTCTACGCATCCTCAAAAATGTAAAGAAAAAATTTTAATAAAAAAACTTTGAAAAAACTTAATATTGTGAAAAAAATTAATCAGTCAATAATCAATCAGTCAGTCATCAATAACGTTTTATAGTAATTTTCTGACAAAAAATGAAACACGTGAACATTGTACATATAATTTTCAAAATTGAATTCAGATAATCATTTAACATCATAAATATTATTAAAAAAATTACATAATTGAACAATTACATAATGGAAAAATTGAAATTAAATATTTATGTTATTTAATTTTGTTGCAATATTAATAAGCCAATAATGAATTATTCATTTTATTACACAAAAAGCATTGAATAATTATTTAAATTGAATCATTGAAATAATTTTTACTTCATATTTTTATAAAAATTTGAATTATTAATAACTATTTAAAGTATTTCAGAGAAAATTAAAATATATGTGCACATAATTTAGAAATAAAAATTTAGATACTCATTTCACAACATCGCAAATATGTGAAAAAATAGTATAATTGGAATAGAGGTATTTTAAGCATTAAAAAACTTTTATTATACAAATTATAGTCAATATTCAATTACATAACCTGAAGTAATGTTACCTAATCAAAAGCAATTAAAATTCAATCATCATGTAATTTAAAATGGTTGAAAAAATAGTCAGCTAATAATTAATTAATCTGTTTATACCATAAGAAATATTAAACCATAATTTTCATTCAAACATTGGAATAATTTTTATCCTACATTTTAATAAAATGTTCACTATCATTTCTGAAACATAAATAATCTTTTATTATAAATATTATAGCTAATATTTAATTACATAGCCTTAAAGTAAATAATCAATTTATGTATCATACTTTATTTAAGCAAATAAAAATTTAATCTTTATGTAATTGAGTATTGTGAAGAAAATTAATCAGCTCATAATTAATCGATTTGTTCACAACATAAAATTCATTAAACTATAATTTTCATCCAGGCATTCAAGTAATTTTTACTTTACATTTTTTTTAAATTTTCACTTTTATTTCCTGAAAAGTTGATTTATTAGCAAACTTGCATAGTAATTTGAGAAAAAATTAATACATATTTACATAAAATTTTGAAAATTAAAATCAGATAATCATTTCACAACATCACAAACATTGACAGAAATTACATAATTGGAATAGAGGTATTTTAAATGGGAATGAAATTTTGTTTGACAAATTATAGGCAATAATCAATTACATAAATTTAAAGTAAATAATCAATTTACGTACTTAATTGAAACAAATTAAAATTAAGTCTTTATTTAATTTAATATTGTTCAAAAAACATAATAATTAATCAATCAGTTCAAAAAATAAAAAGCATTAAACTATGACTTTCATTAAAACATTCATTTCAATTATATCCGATTTTCAATTATATAACCTTCAAGTAATTTATAAATTCATGTTACTTAATTCAGAAAAAAAAACTAAATTTTAATCTTTATTGAATTGATTATCGTTAAAAAATTAATCAGCTAATAATTAAATAATTATTTCACAAAATAAGAATCTTTGAACTAGAATTTTCATTAAAGCATTGGAATAATTTTTACACATTTTTTTTTTTAATTTGAACATTTATTTATGAAAATTTGATTTATTAATAAGCTTTTAAACTAATTCCAGAAAATATAAATTTTAATAGAATAAGTTAATAATTAAATAATCAGTTGACAACATAAAAAGCATTAAACAATTATTTTCATTAAAACATACAAATAATTTTTACATTATATTCTTCTTCAAGAGTGAAATTGCATTGCTATATATTTAATTTATTAGGAACCTTTCAAAACTTTCATTTCTAACAATTGAAATTAATAATAACCTTTTAAATTTATTTTAAAAAATGTTAGTTTTAATGGAAGTTAATAATTAATTAATCAGTTCACAGTATAAAAAGCATTAAATCTTTATTTTCCTTGAAACATTCAAGTAGTTTTTACATTATATATATGTTTTTGGTTTGAAATTGCATTTCTATACATTTAATTCAATAGTAACCTTCAAAACTAATCTAAAAAAATTAAAACATATGTACATATCATTTTTAAAATACACTTTTAAAAAATAATTAATTAATTCTGTTCTTTTTATTTCAATTTTTCCTACATAAAGCACCTTTTGTTGAACTTTTTTCAGGAATGAAGGAAGGTATTATATTTTTCTCGAGTATCCGCGCTTTTTAAAAAATGTGACATTTTTATTATTTTCAATGATAAATTATGATAGGGTAAGTAAAAATCAGACTAAGGGATAAGTGTGATATCTGTTTTTCTTTCTGATTGTGAAATACGAAAATCTGTTAACAGTTCGAGGTTAGTTGGAGAAGTTAATGAACCTCATTTTTAAAACAAAAATATAGGTGGATAATAGTTGGTAAATAACATTTTAATATATAGTTATAAGCAATAGACAAATGCTTTTTGAATCAATTTAAAAATTGTACAATTCAAAATACAAAAGTTTTTTTGGTTTAAAACGGTTTTATTACCTATTGACAAATGTTCTTCAATTCGAGTAATGCACATTACAAGAAGTTACAGTAATTTTTTAAGATAAAAATATCGATAAACAAGCAAGTTATAGTTAATCTGCCAGAGGTCCAAATAAAAAAAGAGCTTTGCGGTGCGCATCGTAACTCACGACTGGATCATCTGAAACAAAAAAATGCAACGGGATTAGTTAAAAAATGATATTCTTTTGTACTTGAACGAAGCATTAAGTCAAAATTTTAATTTTCAAGAAAATGATGGATGTATGAACACAAAATTGTTATGCCTATATCAACTTTACAATATTTTGTACAGCTGTCCCTAGAGCATAAAAGATTATATAAATTAAACTTACTCTTATGAAAGGTAAATATCCCTGAAAGACAATCCAGCCGCCTCTAGTCTACGAGATAACGAGTATAAAGTAGATTGTATAAGCTGATGAAACAATATACTATTAATTAGTTACATTTTTAATTATATTCATCATTAACATATTAAAACGTTTTCCCTCAGATTAGAAAAGATGAGGATTGGCTATACTCTGATCTTATGCTTGGCGGTCACACTCAGTTTTATTGGTGATTATAAAAATATAATATATCTATAAGTTTAAGTAATTTTTCGGTAAGTTTTACGCAAATCAGCATTTCGGCTACATAATTTGCAAGGAGGAATTGGGTACGAGCCCAACTGTACACGTCGACATTTGGACGTGAACATATGGTACCCTTCTAATTGCTCAAATTATGCCTAAATACAAAATAAAGTCCACACAGTACATGCGGGTAACAAATAATTAATATTGAGAGATTTCAGATTATTTTTATATAAATATATTATAATTAACTAACAATATGAGAAAATACTTGAAACATAAAAAATAGTCAGTTCATGAAAAGGTATCTAGGTAGAAAGTTAGAGATAAGGATTGTTACAAAAGGGGTAGATTACGATACGGCCGATACTTTTTTCAGATATACGCTTTTCATAGCAAGGATTTATGTTTTTGAAAACAAGTTAGATTAGAAGGAATCTGTATTATCATCGGAGTTAGTAACGATCGCTCATGTGTAGATAACTTTCATTTACTGTGAAACTGACAATCAACAATATCGATCTAAGGTAACTCCTTAAATAACAGAAATTCTTAACGTCATTTTAGACTAGATGGAGTTACCTTTGATCGATATTGTTGTTTTCCAGTTTCACAGTAAGTGAAAGTTATCTACACATGATCGATCGTTACTAACTCCGATGATAATACAGATTCCTTAAAATTTAACTTGTTTTCAAAAACATAACTCCTTGCTATGAAAAGCGTATATCTGAAAAAAATATAGAACTTCGATCTCTCTAGTAGATTAAGCTAGTAGCTTCCGGCAATCGGAAGACGTGTGGTTCGATTCCCACCGAAGCAAAGGAGACAGATCTTTTTTCAGAAATTAAAGATTTTTTCACATCCTGCAACCCGCTCAAATAATCACTGCAGTTGCATCATTGCCTAATGAAGTATCTTGCAGACAGCTGATGAAAATTCAAATTACGATTTCTAAGAGAGATACTTCTTTACTTAAAATTATCGAAAAGCAGCAACCAGTCGTAACCAAATCTCACTAAAAAATAAAATTTTGCTTAACATATAAAACCTAAAAAATATAGTAATGAATAATTTCATTTAAGTGCGTGATTATAAGTGATTTAAGCCACTTGATGAGAAAAAATGTCCCACCGTTCACATTGATTCCCCTACAAGCTGAACAGCCGCGCTACCTAGACGGAATTACTTCCGGCGATCCGTCCAACCAATCAGATTTACCCGCAAAAATTTCAAAAATGTACTTTTCAAACAGCAAAGAAACGTGACAAAGGTTTCGATACTAGATCAGTTCAAGCTAAGAAGACCCAGGCGCCTCGAATGAGGGAAGCAGCTTAGCTATTTACAAGTCCACGAATGGACTTGCAAACATTACCAGCGGGGGAAATTGAATTGTGAAAAAAAAATATTTAAAAATATGCAAAAACCCCATTGATTGTAATCTCTTCAAGTGTTGCATATGCGATGACTTTAAAGTAATTAGAATTTTACTTGGAATGCAAGGAGGATACACGAAATTTTGCTGCTTCTTGTTTTATTGGGACAGTCGTACCGGAGATAAGCATTACGTTAAAAACTTTTGGCCACAAACAAAAATACTATAGCCGGGAAAAATGA
>CAKNWT010331656.1:1510-15892 GCA_932066315.1 Andricus coriarius
AAGCATGACTTCGACCAAACAATTGCATTCACAACCGAATACTTGAACTTTTAAGCAAAATAAACGATTTTCTAAACACAATGGTTACATTTTTAAACAGATAGATAAATTTTACACCCAAAATGATGAATTTAAAAAAAAAGTAAAATTTTCTTTACAAAAAGATGACTTTATCAAAATCATTAAATTTGTAACAAAATAATTAAGCTTTCAACAAAACAGTTGAATTTTCGAAACAAACATGACTTTTTAATAAAATCGTTGAATTTTCAACCATTTTTTTGAATTTTCAACCAAATAGTTGGGTTAACAACCCAATAGTTGAACTTTAAAGCGAATGAGCTGAATTTCCAAAAAATAGTTTAATTTTTAACGAAATAGTTTAAATTGCAACCTACAAAGACGAATTTTTAATAAAACAGTCAACTTTACGACCAAAAAAGATATCTTACATTGGGAATATTTTTTCTAGACAAATTCATCTTTTTTAGTTGAAAATTCTACTCCTTGGTTGAAAGTTGAACTACTTTATTAAAAATTCATTTTTTTAAAATTGAAAACGAAGTGTCTCTTCGTCCCGAAGTTTCGGGACGAATAAACACAGCCTGTTGAAAATTTATCTTTTTTGTAGAAAATTTAAGTTTTTGGTATAGAAAATTCATCTTTCTACCTACGAAATTCAAAAATTAAATGTAAAATTCAACTTCATTTTAGAAGATTCATTTTTCTATTGGAAAGTAATTTTTTCAAATGAAAATTTACCTATTCCATTTTTGGTTAAAAATTTATATTTTTAGTTTAAAAATTTAATTTTTTGGTTGAAAATTTATTTAATTTGTTTAAAATTGATTTAATTTGTTGAAAATTCAAATGTTTGGTTAAAAATGTATGTATTTTTTTAAATTTCTTTTTCGGATTAAAAACGAAGTTTTTTAACTTAAAATTGACCTATTTGATTGAAAATGAATTTTTTTGTTGAAGCTTGATATTTTTTGATTAAAAAATCCAACTGTTCTCTATAGAGAATTCGTCTTTTTTAGGTAAAAGAATAATCTTTTTTTTTGAAAATTCAACTATTTGGTTAAAAATTTATGTATTTTGTGAAAAATTCGTCTTTTTAACAGGAAATTAATCTTTTTTGTTTAAAAATGCAATAATCTGGTTATAAGTTCTACTGTTTTGTAGTAAGCTGGCCTTTTTAACTTAAAAATTCTACATTTGAGATGAAATATTTTTTTTTTTACTGAAAAATCTTTTTTTGTCGAGGATTCAAGTATTTTGTCAAAAATTCGCCTTTTGTGGTCCAATTTAACTGTTCCTAATTTGAAATGAAGATCTTTCCTACTTGTTTGAAATACTTTATTAATTCACCAGAAACAGCGTAAGTCTTGCGTTATTTTTTATTCTTGGAAAAAAGTACGACGGATGGATGGACGGACAGTTTACAAAAACTATAAGGGTTTCTGCCCGGGGCTAAGAAACCCTAAAAAACAAATTTTCAGCAAAGTTGTCAAATTTTTACCTAAAAAGATGGATTTTCATCTAAATTCTAAAGTGATAAATCTTTGGTGAAAAAAATGAATTTTTGAGAAAAGAGTTCCACATTTAAACAAATGGTTGAATTTTAGCCCAAAAAAGATGACTTTTTAATTACAATAGTTGGTTCTTCTTATTGGGTTATATTAATTCAGTTTATGTTGAAGTGAAAAATTGAGAGGAAGGGAAAGCCTTCAAAAACAGGAAAAAAGAAGAATGTTTGAAGAAAGGAAAAAAGAGGGGCCATCTTTCGCGAAATTCGCAAACTTTCTTTAAATTTATCATCAGGAAACGTATCTAAGTTCCCCTTAAATTATATCTATTTTCTGAGATGAAAAAAATGTCTAAAGAATTTAATGAAAAGTATTGTCATACTAGTATCAAATAGTTTTAACTCATTATTCATGGTTCGATTCACAGTTATATAAAATTACATTTATATTTCGAATTTAAAAATAGTAAAAACATTTAAAAATTCAGCGTCACATAACATTTTGAGGAAGAGTTCACCGAAATGTAAAAAATTGTCAAAAATTGTTACAAGAGGAAGAAGGAATACAAAATCATTAAAAATAGCGTCACTTATGTGGACGCTCTTTAAAGAAGATTGAAAAAATGAATAAAATGAAAATGTTATTCCGAAAAATATCGCGTAAATTAAAGTCATCTCCAGATATAGAATATAAGAAGAGGGAAGATATCGAAGATCCGTTAATGGTTTTGAGAGTGTTGATGCCACGTTATCTCGATGTAAACGGAGCGATTTTATCCGTTTACCTGGTGCTCTCTCCGCGAAGACGATAGCAGTCCACGTATGACTCAGACCACCAATCCACCTCGATACTCGCATTCGCGAGATTTTAGATTGCGTTTCCTATAATGCCACCTTATAAAAGCTATAGCTGTTACATCGATTCTACCTTTAAAATCCTTTATAGAATTCCAGGTAGATTGAAAAGATCCTGAAAAAAGACTTCTTTCCAAACTGAAAACATTTTTTTGATGTGTTGACATCTTGGAACACTATCTATGTTCAGTGATTGCAATATCCTCCACACTGTGAAATTTTCTTCGGTCGTTGTTATAAATAATGAAGTCATAATGAAAAAAAATAATAATGAAAACAAATAAAATCATAGCCAAGATTGAAAATTGCATCAAGAATGTAGAAAATGAAGAATTAAAATTAAATATTAAAAAAACTACAACTAAATTAATCTCAAATCATAATTTTGTAAATAAATTTAACAATACAAATGAAATTGATGAACCTATTGAAAAATTTCAAAATAAACATACAGATTTAATAGTATTAAAAGCTGATAAAGGTAACATAACCGTAGCTGCAAATCGAAATGATTATATAACATTTATGGAAAATCTATTAAAAAATGACACTTTATACAAAAATATCATAACTAGTCTTGTTCCAACTCTTGAGCAAAAGTGTAATGATATTGTAATCAGATGGGAAATGAAAGGGTTCATAAATGGAAGCATGACATACAAATTAAAAAAAAAACATAACAACAGTATTGTCTCTAAAGCATATTTTCTCCCAAAAGTCCATAAACCAGACTTAAAATGGCAGTTGATTGTTTCCGCAGTAGGTTTCCCAACTTATAATTTAGCGAAATACATATCTAATTGTTTATAACCAATTTCAGGTAAAACTAAAGCGTTTGTAAAGAATAGTAGGGATTTACAAAAAGAGCTTAAACATATAAAAGTTCCTGATTCACATTCTATAGTTTCACTTGATGTGGTACCTATGTATGATAATATTCCATTAGACCTTGCATTAGATTGTATTGAAGAAGAATTAAATTTAAAGCATAATTTAACAAGAAGCTCCAAAAATGAATTTTGAATTGCCACTAAAACAGTATTAAACAACACAGTTTTTTCTTTTAATAATAAATTTTTTAATCAAACTGCAGTTTGTCCTATGGGGTCTCCATTGTCCCCTATTGTTTCGAATTTAGTAATGGAAAATATAGAAAAAAGGGCATCAACAGCAATATGGAAAACTCAATTAAATTAACTATTCAAAAAGAAATAAATAATTATATAGCTCATCAAGATTTATTAATAATAAAAAACTCCAGAAGGTAATTTAACTACAAATTGGTATAAAAAATATCTTGGTCAGGACGTTATTTGAATTATAATTCCCATAATTTCTTTTCTTGAAAAGCTGGTCTAATCAAAGGTCTTATTGATAGATGTGTTAAATTGAGCGATATTAACTTCCGTAAAAAAAATTTAGATCAACTAAAAATTACTATCATGCAAAATAAGTACACATTTCAATTAATAAATAAAATCATCAAAGAAAGAATCCATGAAATTTATAATAATTCGTCTCAAAATACAAAATGGAATGAAAATCACAATAAATCTGAACTTAAGGTATCGCTACCATATGTTGAGGGTCTTTTGGAACGTGTTAGGTGTGCATTAAAAAAATAAAACATTAATGTTTATTTCACTAACAATCACACACTTAATAAATTTTGCTTTTGTTTTCTCAAATAAAGATAAAAACAATAAAGAAAACTCATCTTGTATATTTTATATGATAAATTGTAAATGTTGCAATAAAATTTATATTGGTGAGACTGGCAGGAGACTAAAAACGCTCATTTATGAACATAAATGGGATTGTAAATTAGGAAATCAAAATACAGGTTTGTCACAACATGCATGGCAATTTCATCGTTATTTGGATTTTCAGATAAATAACATCAAAATTTTAGCTCGTGAAAACAATACTCACAAACGAAGAATCGTAGAGTCCATTTTCATAAATAAATTCATTAAAAATTCAATTATTATAAAAACCGAAATGTTGAATATAAATAAAATTTATAAAAACCATTTTATAGCAGATTTATATATAAAGTTTCAACAGCAAAAATAATAAAAATCTTATTTCAATTTTAAAATTCAATTTACTTAGGCGCACTTTTCATTTGGGTCTCTATCTTAATATTCGTCTCTTTTAATTACTCATGAAAAAATGACTTTATTCTTAATGTATTTCGTTAGCTCATGCTTGTCCTTTCATATCAAAACACCTTGTGTTCGTTTTTATTTATTCAAGATGTAGTAAAATAACTGTATTGGAGCCTCGGAATTTTGAGGTTTCAATTTTAAAATGTTTTAAAGGACACTATTTAAACCATGTTAATTATAAATTTTATTCTTCCATAATACAAAAAAAACATTTAATTTTGGTTCACTCCAAAAAAAGATGAGTTTTTTCTACTGAAAAATAACAAAAATTGTCGAAACGTACGTTGGTTTTAATGAAATTGACCAATAAAGCTTGTTTCTTGACAACTGAATCCACTATTAATTTGAATGGACCGTATGACCAAAATAACACATTCATACATGGATTGACTTTATTATCTAGGAACACGATATAAGGACACAGTAAATGCCACACTGTGTGAAATGTTCGAAAAATTCCGACACATTTAGGGTAATAAAGTAACTAAAATTTACGAAATTAGGTTTCTGAAAACGAAATTCAGTAACTTTCATAGTAAATTTACTAAATGCTTATTAACATTCAGAAGCGGTATCTGAAAATTACAAATAGTTTCCTGAAATTGCTGAATGCTAACAGAAATATATCGCACAGTTAGCCACTGCGCACTCTTCACTTCTGGATTGCGTTCGAAGCGGAGAAAGCATGGTGGTTGTGGTCATGGGCGTCAAAGCACTGCAAGAGATTGTTTTGAATTATAACGATGCAGTAAACCTTTTTTCTGATATTGAATGATCTCAAGAGTGAATAGGATTCAAAATTTGCACGAACAGAAGAAACTGAAAAAGTGTTGAAATCGCGAGTAAACATAACGACCTAGAAGCTCGTTTGATGAGCGAATTATCTTTACAATAAACTAGTGACAAGATACCGCGATCAACTGCCTCGCAAATAAACTTCTAAAAAGGTACATCAGGACCTGAAGTGACTAGTGGTAGCTGCGTAAATTCATAATCAATTCAAGTTCCAATTAAATAACGAGTCCGCTGCTTACGTCAAATGACGCCCTTTTGGCTAAATAGGTTATATCTGTAATTTTGAGTCTTTCCGGTGGTTCATTAATTTTTAATATAAATTTTTGAATCCCTGAAATTTCTAGTTATAGTACTTGAAAATTACTAAATTGTAACAGAATTTTCTGAAAAATCGGTCAAAAGCTTTATGCAGTTACAGTTGCTCAAATTTTTGTTGCTGTTTAGGAAAATTTAGAAACGGTTTCTGTATAAAGCTTTAGTGACGCGTCTATGAACATTTCTACGGAAATTTCTAACAGTGCAGTTGATCAAGTTGATCCCTGAATTGGATAAAAATGGTATAAAAAGCTTCCGGTGTGAAAAAATGTTCTGGCGCTGGCCTGGCCCGGACCAGACCGGCTGGTCTGGCTTCCAGTCTTGACGCTGACCAGATTGTCTGGCATGGGCCTGGCCAAAAGTGTAACGTTATTTTTGGCTAACACTAGTCCAGACAGCATGGTCAGCCACTAGTTATTGGCCGGTCAGCAACTAATTAATGGTTGATCAACTACTAGTTAGAGGCTGGTCAACAGCTGGCTGGACTACCTTTATTTTTTTAATGACTTGAAGAAAAAAGATTTTTCACTATAAGCGTATTCAACTGATCAGCGTCAAACCTAAGCCAGACCAGACTGTCAAGGTGATAAGAAAAAAACACTTGGTTTGATAGTGTGAATTTCTTATTTTCTATCATTTTAGACCTTTCAGATAGAATATAAAATTTCTTTTTAATATAAATCTGTATTATCTCTATTATTAATAATCTGTATTATTTCAGTATGTGTGACATGATTTCTGTTATGGTCGATCCGTTACTATCTCCGATGATGATACATATTTCTATTAAAAATTGATTTGTATATTACATCTTGCAAAATGAAGCGTGTTTCAGAAAAAGGATTCTTCCTCTCATCTCTCTGTAGCTTAGTGGTTAGAGCACCTGACCGGAAATCAGTTGACCTGGTATTCGAATTCCAGCGGAGTCAAAGGAGTTGATCTGTTTTCTGCATTTAAAAACTGAGTTTTTATAGAAATTTTCTACATTTTTTAAAGCACAATATCATTAAGTTTGAACGAATACTTGAAATAGGTAAATCTAAAGAGACACTTTTTGAAAGTAACACAAAGTTCCAAAGCCATAGATATTTATAGCCCAATTATTATTTGGTACAAAATTTAATTATGTTGTTCCAAATTCAACTGATTTGTTAACAATTCGTTTTCTTGGGTGGGTTCAAACTACAACTATTTTATTCAAAAATTCAAATATTTGTTTGCAAGTTAACTTTTATTTGTCGAAAATTCAAACGTTCTGTAGAAAATTCGCCTTTTTTTCTTGAAAATCCAACCATTGCTTGGAAATCTTTTTTTCTCTCAGCTGGAAACCTTTCCGTAGTTAAAAATTCAACTATATGGTTGAACTCCTTTGTAAGAAAGTAATTTTGTTGGTTCAAAATTAAACTATTTCCTTCAAAATTTTATTTTTGTTTCGAGTAAAAATGTATCTCTTTTAGTTCAAAATTTAACGATTTGGTTGAAAATTCCTGTATGTTGTTGAAAATTCATCTTTCTTGGCAAAAAATTAATCTTATAGGTTGAAAATTCATGTTTCTAATTGAAAATCTAAATCCCTGATTGAGAGTTGAACTTTTTCGTTGAAAATTCATTTTTTTGCTTGAAGATTCATCATTTAAGTTGAAAATTCAAATTTTTGTTTTGAAAATTCATCAATTTGGTTGATTTTTTTTTCTTTTAATTAAACTTTATCTTTTAGTTCAATCCAACTGTTTATTATTTAAAATTAAAATATTTTTTCTTTGAAATATCAACTTCGAGATTTTTCATTGTAAATTCGTTTGCTGTTGGGCATTAATTTTCTTGATTTAAAAATTAATTTTTTTAGTTAGAAATTCATTTTTTTGTTGACATTAAATTTTGTTGTTTAATATACATAGTTGAAGAGTCATCTCTGTGGTTTAAAGTTCAACTATTTTATTCAAAATTTATGTAGTTTGTTGAAAATTCATCTTTTTTTGGTAGAAAAGTAATCTTTTCGGTTAAAAATACATCTTTTTGAGTTGAAAATTAAACAATTTGGTTGATTTTGTTTTCCTTCTTTACGGAAAAATCTTTCTTTGTTGAAGGTTCAACTCTTTTGTTAAAAATTCGGCTTTCTGATTTAATTTGACTGTTATTAATTTAAAATAATTATGTTTTTAGGTTGAAATGTCAGCCATTACATTTTCCGTTTGTAATTTGTTTTCTTTGGTTGAAAATAAATTTTTTTAACTGAAAATTTTACTATCACAATTTCAGTTGAAAATTCATTTTCTTTGTTAAAAATTCATCTATTTTGTTGAAAATAGACTTTTTGGTAAAAATTAATCTTTATGATTAAAAATTAATCTGTTTTGGTTAATAATTTAAATATTTTGTTTAAACTTCGTCTTTTTTTTAATAAAGTTAACCGTTGTTGGTTTAAAATTAGAATCTTCTTTTGTTGAAATAACATATATTATATTTTTCATTGAGAATTCATCTTTTTTAGTAGACAAATCAAGAATTTTGTTGAAAAATGAGTTTTTATTTGAAAATAATTTTTTTGACTGAAAATTTAACTATTTAATTTCAAATTCGTGTATTTTGTTGAAAATTCGTCTTTTTGGTAGAAAAATGAATATTTATGGCTGAAAAATTATCTTTTCGTTTGATAATTAAACTACTGGGTTAAAATTCAACTATTTGTTCGAAATTTTATATTTTTTAGTTTGGGATTGAACTTTTTTTTGAAAGCTCATCTATTTTGTTGAAACTTCAAGAATAATTTTCGACCAAAAAGACGAATTTTGAACAAAATATATGAATTTTCAAGTAAAAATATCAATTTTTAACAAAAAATGGAGTAGTTATATTTTCGGTTCCAAACATTTATTTAAAAAATCAGCAACAAATTTCAACAAAATATTTAAAAACTCCTTGGATTACCTATGTAAATTACTCCGAATTAGCTCGATTACTCTGGATTACTAGTTAATTACTTGAATTTCTTCGGATTTCAAGTTGGTTACTCCCGATTAGAACTGAATTCTAAGTGTATTACTCAAATTACGAGTGCATTACTCCGAATTACTAGAATTACTCCAGATTATAAGTGGATTACTGGGGATTAGAACTGGATTATAATCGGATTACCAAGGATTACAAATGAGTTACTCTGGCTTTCATGTGCATTACCCCGAATTACTTTAATTACTTTGGATGACAAGTGGATTGCTTCGGATTACAAGCAGATTTCTTCGCTTTACACCGAATTACTCAGATTACACCGGATTACTGGTTTAAGATAACCGACCGTTCCAGCGAAATACCACGAATTAGAAGTGGATTACTCTGGCTCACAAGTGAATTAACACGAATTACTTTCAATACTCTAAATTAAAAAGTGCACCGAAGTACACTGGATTACTCGGATTAAACCGGATTAATGGTTCAGATAATCGAGCGTTCCAGCGAAATTCCACGAATTACAAGTGGATTACTCTGGCTTACAAGTGCATTAACCCGAATTACTTTCAATACTCTAGATTAAAAATTGCACCGAAGTACACTGGATTCATCGGATTACACAGGATCACTCGCATTATACCGGATTACTGATTTAGATGATCGAGCGTTGCAGAGGAATTCCACGAATTACAAGTGGATTACTCTGGCTTACAATTGAATTAACCCGAATTACTTTCAATACTCTAGATTACAAATTGCACCGGATTACACTGTATTACTCGTATTACACTAAATTACCCTGATTACACTGGATTACTCCGATTACACCGGATTACCGATTCAGATAACCGAGCGTTCCAGCGTATTACCAAAGTTGTTTCCCCCTCGTCACAGTGAGTTGTTGTTAAATATTTACAATTTTTTTCGAACTCAGCGTCAGCGCGCTCTCAACGAATTTCGAGGGCGCTAATATAAATCACGTTTTATTATGTAACTGTCTCAAAGCAACAATTTGCATTTTCAAAAGTTGACGCCCATCAGATAAGGTCGTACTGAAAGCCTCTCTTGCAAGAGCATAATATACATATATGCGGTCATATATGTATATATGAAGGTCCATCCTTTCCTTCTGTCCCTTTTTGGCCTCAGCTCGCGAGGATCCAACCAAGCTGCCAAATGGTCCCAGTGGTAATTTCGGCATATACTGATGAATTTATGAATGGCGGGATATTTGAATGTTGCCAGAAGGGACGGCCTACGTCTAGCCAAAAGGCTCGCTAATATTTAAGACAAGAGATTTAGAACTAGATGCCGGCCTCGTTCAGCGCGGTAGGATGTAAATCATCCAAACTCTAGCGTAACCCCTATAATCACTCGGAAATGGTTATGCATCTCTCTAGAGTCGAGATGGGGGTCGACTAGAAATTTCCAAGTGGATTTTAAGAACGGATCCCGAATCAAGGACCCGGTCATGTACGATTAGGGATCGAGATGCTCCTAAATCTCGTTGCAACTATTAACCTGCCCTTTCTTTTGACTATGATTCCGAAATGCCTAATTTAACTTCTAAAAAGAGGCTGCAATAGAGAAATTAAAACTTGAAGGCGGTAATTATCGAGAGAGGATCACGCATTATTTTAATTGTTTAGAATCCCTTCCAAAAATGTTATAAGGTATCCTGAGACAGATTTTAAGGGGGATTTGAGATTTTCATTAATTTTGGAAAGATAGTAGAATATATTTTCAAAATGTTTATATCAGTGAATGGGCTGATATTTTCTGAATTTGAAGCGCCTATCAAAAATTTAATTTAGTATAAGCAAAGTTATTATATTTATTAAAAAGCGGAACAACCTGTATGTACCTATATATAATGCATGTCCCTGAGGGTGATCTAAAAACGATTTTCTAGCTACAGGGCAAGTACTCTCCCCAAAAGTTTCCATTTTCGGAGAAAAAAAATCTCTAATTTTGTTGTTGTTGAAATTTTAATATTTACACGTGCCATCGGGCACTGCAAAATCTCATTTAATTAACATCGGGAACTTTGGATTTTTGTAAAATTCAACTCATACTTCTGGGTTTGATCGAAACGTGACAAATTTAATAGGCATTGAAGAGGAGTACCTATGAAATGAAACCATACTGATAACTAATTTTTACCCCCCACACACACAGTGCCCAAAGTATGAGCAAAAAAAAAACTTCATTTTTACGTATTATTGTTACTTTTTAGCAATTTACGTCGTCTTTTTGATAGAAATAATTACTAATGGACAATTTGAATATTTTCCATGACTTTTCAAACAATTTCCAAATGTTCAAACAAATGTTACTTATTTAAACAACTATTTATTCCCAAAAAATGTAAAAAATAATCGTATTTTCTGATTGAAATGTAATAGTTTGTCATTTTTCGGAGTAGTAAATTTTTTTAAAAACATTATGTAATTGTTGTAAATTGCAATATAATAATAATATAATAATATGTAAATTGTTTATTCTCAAGATGTCTAAAAATTGACCCAAAGATGTCCAGTTTTTTCTCAAACTGGTACCCTATGCTACTTTTTGTTGAATAATTATAAAATTTTGATAAATATGTTTTAATGTTTAATAAATTTATATTTGATTAAACAATTTTATTTACTTAGGCAGCTTTTTTTCGATAACTTTATAAAAATAAAATACATATAATTATTTTCCTGAGTGTACAGTGAGTAGAAAGAATATATTAACAATTTAATAATCGTTTAAAAAAATATAATTTTTTCAAACAATTATTTTTCCAAACATATTTTTTAAATCGTATTTCATGAATTAAACATAATATTAAATGATTTTGAGGAGTAGTAAATTCGGTTAAAATCATCGTGCCATTGTTTAAGCAATTTTTATTCGTTCAAGCAGTTTTCTATTAAAAGATGTGGATCAGTAATATAAAATATTACACATACAAATATTTTCGTAAATATATAATTTGGATTAAAGAATGTTCTTTTTTATAATATAATTGTGATCAAGATTGTAAAAATATGAAGAAAGCAATAATAAATACACTTTTATAATTGAAATTTTATTGTGAATTTAATTATTTATTTAATAATGCGCCAAAAAAGATGCAAACTATCCATACTCAATTTAAAGGAAATTTGAAGAAAAAAAAACAATAATAAATTGCATAAACAATAACATACAGTTTTTAGCAGAATTTATTACTCCTTGAAATCATTCAATATTATGTTTAATTCAGAACATACGATTTTTAAAGTATTTTTGGAAAAGTAATTGTTCAAACAAATAATATTTGTTTAAACAATTGAGAAATGGTAATTACATATTTTTTCTACACACTATACAGTAAGAAAAATAATTATATGTATTTTATTTAATTTAATTTTTTTAAAGTTATCGAAAAAAACTGCTTAGGCAAATTAAAATTGTGTAAACAAATCGAAATTTATTAAAAGTGGAAAGAAATGTATAAAAATTATGTAATTATTCAATGAAAAGTAGCATAGGATACCAATTTGAGAAAAAACTGGACATCTTTGGGCTAATTTTTAGAAATTTTGAGAATGATCAATAAGTAATTGTTTAAATAATTATATAATGTTTAAAAAAAATTACTTTTCTAATAAATGACAAACTATAACATTCCAATTTTGTTGTTGTTAAAAATTAATTTGTTTAACTTACCATTCAACTCTTCCATTTATTGTTGTAAATTCATTTTTTTTTCGTAAAATTCAACTATTGGTTAAAAATGTATCATTTGCCATTGCAAATTCAACAATTTGGTTGCAAATTCATATATACATAAATTCTGTTAATTAAATTAATGAAGTACCTTAGTGAAATTAATTTCAGAAAAGAAAATTTGTTAATAACAATAAAAGTAGTCCAACAGACTTTGCGGAATCTGATATTAAAAGTGTGTAGTCCGAAATAAAAAAAGTGTGCACTGGAAAATTAACTTTATTTGCTAAGCAAATTTTCAGTTTTGTAAACTAATATTTTTAAAACATTTAAAATGAACCTTAATGTTTGTTTAAACTATTACTCTTTATTCTATATATGATCCAAATTCCTATTTATTTATTGCAGCCCAGCGGAAAAATTATGTATAGGTTATATATAGAAAAAAATAAGGTATAATTTTCATTTGTTTTACACAAAAAATTTATTTAAAAAATGAAAATTATATATAATATTTTCCAGTATATATAATTTTCCACCTGGGAGGCTTCACAGTGCTTCTCCTGTTACCCTTTTTTGCTTTCTCGCACGTTTCTAGTTAAATGCAAACTGAATTAGTAGAAACCAATAAGAATCTATTTTTGTTAAAAATTTAATTCTTTTGCTAAAAATTAAACAATTTTGTTAAAAAATCATCCCGTTTGGATGGAAATTCAACTTTTTTGGTGAAAATTCACCTCTTTCTTGAATACAAAATTTATTGTTGTTGAAAATTCTACTCTTTTGTTGAAAATTCGTCCTTTTTATTTATAAATTTATATCTTTTAGTATAAATTTGATACTTTTTTTCATCTGTTTTTTATTTAAAGTAAAAACTTTTTGGTTGAAATATCAACTATTATTTTTTTCGTTGACAATTCATGTTTTTGGTTGAAAATTCGTTTGTTCTGTTAAAAATTAACTTTTTTTGTTGAACGTTTAACTGTTTTGTAGAAAATTTGTTTTCTTTTATTGAAAATTAATTTTTCAAACTGCGAATTGAACTGTTCCATTTTTGATTGGATATTGATCTTCTTTAGTTAAAACTTCAACTAATTGGTAGAAAATTCTTCTATTTAGTTGAAAATTTGTCTTCCTTCATAGATAATTAATTCTCTTGGCTAAAATTCAACTAATATTTTGTTGAATATTCGAATTTTTTGTTTATAAAATCGTATCTTTTAGTATTAATTTATTCTTTTCTTTATTCTATTTTTGAATGAAATCAAGATCTTTTTGTTTGAAATATCAACCATTACATTTTTCGTTGATAAATAATTCATGTTGTTTTCCTTGAAAATTTATATATTTTGTTCAAAATTAACTTTTATTGCTAACCATTCCACCGTTATGTCGTAATTTTATTTTTTTATCACAAATTAATTTTTTTTTACGGAAAATTTAAATATTACATTTTCGGTTAAGAATTGATCATTTTAGATATAAATTCAAATAATTGATTGAAAACTCGTGTATTTTGTTGAAAATTGGTTATTCTGCTTAAAAAATTAATCCTCTCGGTTGAAAATTCAACTATTTTGTTGAAAATTTCTCTTTATTGTTTATAAATTAATATCTTTTAGTATAAATTTCTTATTTTTTCATCTATTTTTAATTAAAATTAAAATCTTTGTGGTTGAAATATCAACAATTACATTTTTCGTTGACAATTCATGTTTTTTGGTTGGAAATTGATCTGTTTTTTTGCAAATGGAATTTTTTGTTAAACATTCAACGGTTTTGTAGAAAATTGTATTTTTTTTTAACTGGAAATTTATTTTTTAAACTGAAAATTAAACTATTCCATTTTTTGTTAAAAATTGATATTCTTTAGTTAAAAATTCAACCAATTAGTTGAAAATTTGTCTATATTGTTAAAAATTTGTCTTTCTTAGTAAAAAATCAATCCTCTTGGTTAAAAATCCAACTTCTGGGGCAAAATTTATGTATTTTGTTACTTTTAGCGAAAAATGCTACTACTTTGTTGAAAAATGGTCTTTTTTGTTTATAAGTTAATCTCTTTTGGTATAA
>CAKNWT010331657.1:0-10974 GCA_932066315.1 Andricus coriarius
AGGTTTTTTAGTAAATAATTCTACTATTTCGCAAATTAGATTTGAGAATCTGAGAAAAAGTACAGTTTCTTCAAAGATTTTTAATGATAAAATAAAGACAAGTTAAATTATTTGTACGTTAATATTGATTACATTTAACGTAAGATTTAACTACATTACATTTATGCCAACAAATTTATATTTCAAATGTGATTATCCTGCGGTTGATATTCAAATCTTCGTATTTTTAATATAAATCTAAAGATAATAAATTCTTGAACAAAAATGGTATAATCATGAATTCAGTGTAGAAAAAAGTTATAATAATAGATAAATTTTCAACCAAGAAGATTAATTTTCTACCAAAAAAGATGAATCTTAAACGAAAAAGTTATAATTTACACCAAAGAAATTAATTTTGACGAAAATGATGAATCTTCAACCAAAAAAAAGTTACTTTTTGAGAAAGTGATTCAACTTTTAAGGAAGACGCTGAAGTGTCAATTAAAAAAGATGAATCCTTAATGATAAATGTAACAGTTAATATTTCAATCAAAACATTTTATACTGTAGGTTTTTGAAGATTTTGAAAGAAAAAAACTTTCTAAGAATTTGTAAAGGATTTGAGAGAATAAACAAAATCCTTGATTTCCGGGAAATATTTTAAATGACTATTAATTGGAATCAATTCATTTTAAGAGAATATTCATAAATATTTCAAAATATTTTGAAGGATTTCCTATAGTTTCGAAAAAAATGTAGAAGATTTTAAAACAAAACTTTTTAGTTTTGTAAGATTAGAAATTTTGAGAAAAAGTTGCAGTGAGTTTAGAAGATATTTAGAAGTATTCAAAAGATTTAAAAATAATTTGATACTTGAAACGATTCGAAAAAATTATTTTAAAAAATCTGGATTCTTGAAGATTTTTAAGCCTTTTAAGTGAGGCCTTTTAAGATTTTTGAAAGTTACTGAGACAGTTTAGAAGTTTGGAAAAACTTCAACAATAATTTAGGACTTGTAGAGATTTCAAAGAATTTTTGAAGAAAATTGATATTTTTTGACGATTTAAAAAATAAGATTTTTACGAATTTTGAAAGGCTTAAAGATAATAAAATTTTTTTTTTAAGTTTCATAGGATAATTTCAAATGATTTTATATATTTTGTAACTTATTCAATGAGAAAATTCACAAAGATTTGAAAATATATCAAATAATTTCCTAAGATTTTGAAAAATAATTTACAAGATTTTGCACGAAAATTTTTTAATTCTAAATCATTACACAATTCTAGACAACATTTGATTAAACTTAAGAGATATTTATAAGTTTCAACAAAATGAAAAAATAATTGAAAACTTGTAATGATTTGAAAAATTTGAAAAGATAATTTATTTTATTATTATTATTTTATTATTCAAGAATTTGGAAAAAATTTTCAAAGAATTAGATTATTTTTAAATAATTATATAATAAATTGTAGAAGAGATAAATTACCAAGTCTTCTTCTAAGCCTTCTAAATATCTTTAAAAATTATTCAAAACGAAAAAAAAAATATATTTTTTAAATTCTGAAAAATAAAATATTTGACAATTTTGAAAATGTTTTGAAATGTTATGAAATATTTTTCAATATTCTCTTTAAATAAATTTTGCAAAATAAAAAATAATTTTTCGTTTTTCTATGAATCTTAAGAATATTATTTGTATTCTCTTGAAACCTTACAAAATACTTAGAAAGTTTCTTTCTTTCAAAATCTGCAAACAATAAATTATCTCTTTAAATTTGTTTAAATCTTCACAAGTTTTCGATTATTTTTTTATTTTGCAAAAACTTCTAAATATCTCTTAAGTTTGATCAAATTTTCCCTAGAATTGTGTAAAGTTTCAATACGGAAAAATTTTCATTCGAAATCTTGTAGAATCTTTTTCAAAATGTAAGGAAGTGGTTTAAAATATTTTCGAATCTTTGTCAATTTTCTTATAGAATAAATTACAAAAATCTTATTTTTCAAATCATCAAAAAATATAAATTTTCTTAAAAAATTATTCGAGATCTCTACACGTCTTGAATTATTTTTGAATTTTTTCCAAACTTTTAAACTGTTTCATTAACTTTCAAAAATCCTAAGAAGCAAATCTTTTAGAATCCACATTTTGCTTTACAATTTTTTAAAATCGTTTCCAGTTTCAAATAATTTTTTAATCTATGGAAAACTTCTAAATATCTTCTATACTTACTCGATATTTTCCTAAAAATTTGTAATCTTACCAAAAAAAAGTTTTATTTTAAAAACTGTAGAAAATATTTCGAATTATTTTGAAATGTTTCTCAATATTCACTAAAAATGATTGTTTTTTTAAACAAAAAATCATTTGCAACTTTTGCATGAAA
This sequence comes from Andricus coriarius, assembly GCA_932066315.1. NCBI lineage: Eukaryota > Metazoa > Arthropoda > Insecta > Hymenoptera > Cynipidae > Andricus > Andricus coriarius. Next base: position 2,373 of record CAKNWT010331657.1, read on the forward strand.
TTCAAATTACTTTTGAATATTTTCAGAACTTCTAAAACTACTAAATTTCTTTTGATGTAATTCAGTTATTCTAAAATTGTTTAAAATCTTGCAAAATAGAAAAATGTGTCTTAATTTTGTTGAAATTTTTCTAGAAATCTTATTGTCGGTACTTGTGTTTTTTTATTGCTACCATAATTTTATTTTCCTTATCTCTTTAACATTTCGAACAAGCTTACAAATTATAGCTTGGTATGACAATATTAAGTACAGAATTATTTCTGAATATTAAGAAATCATTTACAATCAAAATTTTATTTTTCTATTAATAATATCTGGAAACATTTAGTAATGAATTTTATCTTTAAATAAAATTACTTGTTCGAATATTTTGATTTTCAAAATTGGTGGTACAGAAAATTTCTCTTTTTTACTTTAAAAGTAAATAAACGGAAAAATAATAAATTGTCGAAAGCAATTAGATTTAAAAAAAAAACTCTTTTTAATCATTTTTAATTAATAGGCTTTGTCAAAAAATTACTGATTTTAAATTTGGTTAATTTCCATAAATAATTCTGTACTTATTTTTTATAAGATATTGCATTCCTTTGTACTAAAAAGAATATTTAAAGAACTCTTCTTGAATTTTTATTTTTTCTATTTATCGATCTTCGTCGCAACTTTGCCTCTATAACCTTAACGAGAACTTTTATTGTGCTCGTTTAGTACTGATAATCAAACAATTTTACAGCAAAAAGAATCCTCACAAAAAAAATTTTCTCCAGTTGTTTTCAGAGTTTTGCAATAAAACATAACTTTTTTAAATTAACTTTTAAATTTATGGAACTGCCATTCGCTGTTTCTCCAGAAAGTGTCATTCTTTTTATGGTTACTATTTTGTTTTGAAACAATTTTTTATTCAACAAACGGAAAATTTGTTTTCAATAAAAAAATAGAACCCTCTCCTTTTTAAACTGTTCATATATACCATGATTTTTTTTATTAAGAGAAAAAAAATACATTTCTAAATCATTTTTTTAAATAATAAGATGTATTGTTGTAAACTTATTAATTTTAAACAATGGGAATTGCTTCTTTACAGATCATTTTTGGAATTTAAAAAAACTAAAAGATGATTCAATTTAGCACTTTAATTTTACAATTTTTACCTTCTTTTTATGTTCACTACTTGCGATAATATTTATCGGTTACTCAGATAATTAAATAGGATTAAGTCCTATAATTAGATAATAAATTTATTTCAGGTCCACCTGAGTCACTTTTAGTTTCGGTTCACTGAAAAAAGATTGAATTTTCGGTTTAATCGATTAAAATTCAACAAAATTAAAAAGACCGTAAAACTTAGTATTATTTATTTGTTTTAAATGAAAAGCCTATTTTCACAAAATTTTTTCCATTTATTTAAAATTCGTATGTAGTTCTATAAATTCATTAAAAATTATGAAAAATGCCCCAAATAAATTACCCAATTACAAAAATTTCGAAAAATGAAAAAATCGAAAAATTTGAATTACGAATAGAAAAATCAAGTTACTAAAATTGTTTGCTAAAGAAATTGAAATATTCCGGAATTGAATGTTGACAAAACATAAAAATTCAGAAATTTTAAATTATCAAAAAAATTTACAAAATTTTTAAAATTCAGAATTTGAAATTTATTTGATTATGCGATTTCGGGAATTTGATAATTTCATCGTTTGAAATTTGTGAATTTTTCTATTTTTGTAAACTTTCACCTTCGGAATATTTCAATTTCGTTAATAAACATTTTCAGTAATTTTTTTTTCAGAAATTTTCATTTTGCCCAAATTTTATGTTTCGGTAATTATATTTTCGGCAGTAAATTTTAGAATTTGAAAATTCTAACTTATAATAGTATTGAATCTTATTTGTTCGGGAATGTGAAAATGTAGTTATTTACTATTTTTGGGAATTAAATAATTTCGGTGGTCCCTTCCTTTCGGGAATATTTATTTTAAGAGAAATTATGTTTTGATAATTATTTCTTTTTGTATTTTTCCACATTCATGATTTTAAAGATTCGGCAAAATTATGTAATCCCTTTGTATTTTTCTTATTAAGAATGGCAGATATAAAAAAAATATTTAAATTTTATTTTTTATTTCAAAACGTTGCACAAAAAAGTTTTTTTAGTATTTAGCATTATTTGTGGGAAAAATTCAAAAAATGAATTTTTCGAAAAAAGAGTTTCTAACCACAAAAATGGTTTAGCAACCAAAAAGAATTACAATGTGTCTTCTTTAAACAATCACTGATTGTGTAAAACTATTGAAAAAAATTTTTAAAATTCGATTTTTGATCAAATAAACCTTTCCTCTTTTCAAAAGTTAGTTGGGAACAAAAAGCCGAATTTAATAGAGAACCCAATTTTTGAATGTATTTTTTTTATTTAGTGCATGTATATAGGAGAAATTGTGTAGGTTAAATGCGGGTCTCAACATTTTTTTTGCGAATTATGCTAGATTGTAGATATCATAAAAGGGTAAAAGTTTTTTTTATAGAACTAATAAAAAAGAAAATTTATAAAATTTTAAAATTAAAGGAAGTAGAAAGTTTAAGACAATTTTTTTTCCTTTAAAAGAAAAATGCGAAAATTAAATTTAAAAAAATTTATCGTGGCTATAAAAATGGTTTGGCTCGCAAGAAGAAATTGACAGTATGTCTTTATTATGCAAGCACTCATTCTTTTGAAATATTGGATGCATGAAAAAAAAAATTTTTCATCATCGAAAAAAAATTCTCGTGGTAAAAAAATTACGGTTTTTATGTTTTCAGAAAAAAGATGTCTTTTTAATGATGTTGAACCCTCCTACAATTTCCCAGCATATTTCAAAAGAGGACAATCTACCTCACTTGAATATGCAAAGAAAATTAAATATCTCAATTAGGTTGACTAGAAAATTTTGTAATTCATGCAAATGTATTAGTCAGAATATATTAGGACCAAACTCACACTAAGAGAATAATTGTTTCCAACATTTCCTGAAAAGTGCTTAAGCGGAAAATGTTGAAACCTCTTATTCAAAAGAAGGCTTCCGTTTTGAAATTTAATTTCTCCAGTCTGCACAAATGGATTCTGATTTCAGAAGTTATAATGGAAATGAGATGCAAACTTACTCGTGGGACTGGGAGTTAACCCCTGCATGGTGACCTTTACATGGATGCCATATCGTTGAAACAGTTCGAGTTTTGGACCTCTGGTGCTCTTCTGAAGCATGTTAGTAGCTTTCGTGACTGCTTTGGTATACTCACGAACCCCAAAAGACTTGTACGGCACTAGTAATCCGACCTGTAACCAAAATTTATTACAACTTTTTTTTTTTAAATATATCAGAAAATAATAACTAGCTTACAATTGCACGAAAAAATGCGTGCATATCAAACTGATCATATATCCTCTGCTGTTATTAAAAAGCAAACAAATTCTTTTCATAAAGCCACAGCAAATGTTGATCTTCATTCATTTTTTAACGATCAATATATTCAAATTTCAAAACTTTAAGTTTGTGAAAGAATTGGAGGGAAAATGGACAAGTACATTATGTTGGATGTCGATTGGAATACAATATTCTTGTGTAATTTTCTTTCACTTTTTTAGCGTCCTGTTATGATATCAAATCGTCTTGTTTTGATGCCATTGAACGTACTACATTCCATGCTCCCTTATACGACATTCTCCTATACAACCGCTCCGTTATACGACCTGTCGCCGCTCCCTTATACGACGTGACGGTCGTTCTCCATCATCCCCACTCTCCCGCTCAAAGCTTGCGCGGGAATTCAACGATCATGCGCGCGACCACGTGAGATTATTGGGAGTTTGAGTGGAAGGGGATAGACGGATCCCCCTTGCGCCGTCGTACAAGGGAAAGTTCTCGATCCCGAGCTCGTCGTATAAGGGAGCGCGGAGTGTATTTTACTTTGCTAACTTCAGATTGAAAAGTGGTACGTACTAGCGAACTGAAATAATGCACAGGGAGTATTGTTTTAATTGCTTACAACTCTATGCTTATGATAATTCTTCATTGTTTAAATTTTGTGCTACTTTTAAAATGTAATAGAAAAAAATAAAAAAGGGGAAAAAGGTTGCATTATTTTAAAAAGAGGAAACTGGTGAATAAATATGCAATTATTTAATAATAATAAATATAATAAATATATTTTATTTAATTGAATATAAGACAAGGCTTAAATTGAAAATAAAGCATCGAATTACTTTTTTAATTGTAAAAGTTACAAAGTTACAAAAGTTTGTAACGTCTTTTTAATTTTCATTTAAATTTAATCATGCAAATTATTATTCAGTAATGAAAAATTCATATTAAAATGATTGAAAAGTAATGAGATACATGTTATTCCAAAGGTCCTTCCTGGTAGTCTAGTCTAGGTGTTGAAATCACACCTTCCTCGGGGAAGAGAAAAGATAAAAAAAAGGAAAAAGAGCTAAGGCGGCAATCTAGGGTAAAAATCTTCCTTGAGAATTCATCTCCTTTAATTGAAAATTAACTATTTTTTTGAAAAATCGCTGTTTTTTGTTTGAAAATTTAATAATTTGGTTGACAGTCTTTTTTTTTTGTTAGAATTAAATTTTTAACTGAAAATTTACGTATTTAATTTTTGGTCGAAAATTGATATTTTTAGTTGAAAATTCAACTATTTGGTTGAAAATTCAATAATTTTTTCAAAAAGTAATCCACCTCCTCTGGAGAAGAAATCTTTCTTGCATGAAAGTTCAATTATTCTTTCGAACATTTTTCTTGTTTAATTTAAGAATTCACACATTTCAATGAAAATTGCATCTTCCTTGGATAAAAAATGCAACTTTTTGGTTAACAATTCAACAATTTTATTAAAAAGTCATCCTCATTGGTTGAAAATTCAACTATTTTATTGAAAATTGAACATAACTCAAAATTTAAAAAAATTTAAAGAGAAGAAGCGAATGCTTCTGCGTTTAAATGTTGACACTATACATTTGTTCATAGGTTTATAGATTTTAACCATATAGAAAATATTATACAATCGGTCCTTCTTAGAGCCTCCAAATATTTTTAACAAAGATAAAATTTCTACTTTTAAACAAAGTTATTGAATTTCCAACCAAATTGCATTTTTATCCAAGAAAGATGAGGTTTCTACTAAAACAGTTGAATTTTCCAGATAATAATTAAATTAAAAACGGAAAAGTCAAACTTTCAGTTGAAAAATCAAATTTTAATAAAATGGTCAAATTTTCAAGCGAAAAGATGAATTTTCAACGAAAATTATAATAGTTGATATTCAAACCAAAAAATATTTTAATTTTAATAAAAAACATTTGAATTAAACGAAAAAAGACGAATTTTCAACCAAGAAGTTGAATCCTTAACTGAAAAGACGAATTTTCAACATAAAAGTTGAATTTTTAACCAAAAAGGATACTTTGTGATAAAATTGTTTAATTTTCAACAAGCTAGATTATTTTTGAACCATATAGTTTAGTTTTAAAACAAAAACATAAATTCTCAACCATGAAGATTAATTTTTCGGCGAAAAAGATACAGTTTTAATAAAATACATACATTTTCAACCAAAGAGTTGAATTTTGACATATTTTCAATTGTTTCAAATATGCTGAAAAATTATGTATCTTGCATGAATTTCATATTTACTAATTATGGCATTGCGATAAATGTTTAAACAAACAAATATTAAAAAATCGGGCCACACGAATCTCTTCGAAACTAAATACTTAATTTTTTCAAACCAAAAAATAAATTCAAAATCAGTCAAGAATGGCCTTCCACAAGTTATTTTGAAACTCATTTTTTTATTTCATCCCAGATTATTTCAAAGATGATTTTGAGAAATGCGATTATTTGAGAAATAAACCATATTCATAATGTTAGTTATTAAGTTTTCAAATCTGGCCAAATTTTAGATTCCGAAGTTTTCTAAAACCTGTAAAATATTGTACCTATGAATTAAATCTACTGTAGTCAATTTGAGTAAAATATGCTCAAAAATTGTCCATAAAATTTCCTATACACTTGAACATGCTTTGCTTTTGAACTTTTTAAGTTAAATAACACATAGTTTTAATCTTCATAATTCGTAGATTTCGAATATTTTATTTGTAAATTACCAAGTGCTAAATTAAAAAAATGTTATGATCGGCATTTAGTGCCTATTATGTACAAAGAACTTCCGCTGACCAGGATCGACGACAGCAGCTCGGTCGAGTGAGGGAAAGCCTTGTAGTGGGGGAATCTCCCTCAGGTACCCAGCGCGGAATCGACCATCGCCCTAATGCCGTATTCAGACGAACGAGTCCCGCTTCCGATTACGGTTACGATTGGAACCGTCGACCAATCAGCGCGCAGCACGATCCGGTCCCGGTTCGGGTTGTGCGTTTAGGTTTGTCTCTTTTTTCAACCGCAGCGATTTCGACCGGGCCACATTTGTCGCCGATCGTAGCCAATCACAGCGGTCGATGAAGTCACGTGACTCGTCAGATGTTGTCGCTGCCTTGGAAAAATACTGGCAGGTCTCGCGTTCTGTGTGCATGAACCGGACCGTCAATCGTAACCTTAGTCGGAACCGAGAAGCGCTCGTCGGAATACGGCTTAAGAGACTCCTTTGGCAAATCCTTGTTGGCAACTCATAGCAAGGGCGAATCACCAGAAGGAAATTCATTGATTCGTTGATGACGTTGTCTTCTGAATTGGCTGAATGCTCTTCTCGTTCACTGGAATGATACTGGTACTATTCCAGGTGTTTGTTAGTTTATTAAAGGTGACGAATGATTCGTGACATCAACGTCACGTGTACTAAAAGAATAAACACCTGGACCAGCACCAGTATATTTTCAGTGAACGAGAAGAGCATTCACTCAATTCAGAAAACCAGTTTTCCAAGGAATTTTCGAATTATATAGTGATTCCTAAAATAGTTACTCGCCCAGTTTCAAATGTGACCAATTGGAATATACTAATTATATTTTTTTGAAAACTCGTCATTAAGGTCGTCCTTTATTTTAAGGTGGAGATCTGAATGAGGAGTTTCCGCTACATATAAGAGTCGCCAGTGCAACCAACAATTTAAAAGCAATTACAACAAGTGAAATTAAACTAAATTAAAAAAATATAATACTTTTCTTTTTTTAAATTGGAATCAGCTATCTTCCTTTAACTTTAGAATTTCCTATATTTAAGAAACCCGAATATTATATATACGATTTTATTCCGATTAATTTTTGGATAATTGTGTGGTTATCTGAACCTTCGGAAGTTATTCTCACCCCTGTTTCGAAGTCCGAGATTTCGTTAAAAAACGAGAAAGCCTCTTCAATTTATTATTTTTGATTACGCAAGTTTGATTTTACATGCCGAAACCTTTAATTTGATCAATCTCCGAAAGAAATTTGTCTAATATAAAAGCTTCCACCATAGTAATCTCAAAAATAAAATGTCCTTATTTTTCTTATTTTTTATCTTTCATGACAAAAAAATATCAGAATGACACAGCAAATTTTATTTTGGTATGCACATGTACATGCTAAGACCTTCAATTTGAGACATCTTCGAAGACAATCAATCTGAAAGAAAAGATTCCAGCATAGTGGTCTAAAAAATAAAACTTCGTCGTTTTTATCATTTTTCCATCTTTGGTAATAAAAAAATGGTAGTGTCAAGTAGAAAATTTTATTTTTTTTGTGTACTCTTACATGCCAAAAAAGTTACCAGCATAATCATCCAAAAACAAAATTTCCTTATTTTTCATATTTTTTAATCTTTGATAACAAAACTTCAATTTGAGTCATCTTCGAAGAAAATTTGAGAATTTTTAGGGTATGATAAACCCTGTTAAAAAAGGGGCACTCACTATTAATATATATGATATGATAATCAACGAATTAATTCATTCATTCAAATGCAAATTTTATTTTCTGATACTAAAAACCTCAATAATGTTTTATTTTATTATTAAAAATTTTTGTAATATCGACTTTAAACATTTTTTTAACCAACTAGGAAGAAAACAAGCTCAGTACAATCGCGACAGTTTTATTCTTTACGCAATTTTTAAATTAATACATACAATTATTATTATTATTATAACATTTTTGTATTTCATCCGGAGAGATTAATTTTCAACCAAAATGATGAATCCTCACGCAACAAAATCAATTTTTTGCCGAAAAGTTAAATTCTCAACAAACCAGATGAAACCATCAGAAAAGATCAATTTTCAACCAAAAATTAAATGTTGCATTGTCATTGAAGAAAAATAATTTTCAACAAAATAAAATTATTTTTCAACAAAATAGTTTAATTTTCAACCAAAGAGATGAATCTTGAACCCAAGATATGAATTTCAAAAAATTAGTTTAATTGTTAGCCAAGTATGTGAATTTTCAGCAATAAAAGTTTAATTTTCAACGAAACATGTCATAGTTGGTATTACAATCAAAAATTATTTTTATCATGACACAAAAACATTTTAATTCAGACAAAAAATGAATTTTTAACCAAACAGTTTAATGCTTATCGATGACAGTTTACTTATCATGCAATCTGTTTAATATAAAACAAAAAAAAAA
>CAKNWT010331658.1:0-17765 GCA_932066315.1 Andricus coriarius
AGCGCCCTGATCGAGAAGTGCTCGAGAAGAATATAAATAGCCATCTGATCCTGCAGTGGAAACGATTGCTGTGGCTAGAAGCACGGGCCCATTTAGTCATAGAGGAGCTTTAGCAACATCCGGATTGACGGAAGACATAGCAGGTGTAAACGCGGTGCTATTCACATTTAAAGTAGACGTGGTAAGCACAGCTCTAGTGACCGTTTCACTTCCTGGAGCGTTACTAGAAGACCGATGAAGCATGGTATGATGTTGTCCGGAGCAAGTTTGACAACGCTTGGGTGAGACACACTCTCGAATCATGTGCTTTCCCAAGCAAGTAAAACATAATCCACACTTACGAATTAGTTCTCGTCGCTGAGCAGGACTCTTAGATCTAAAAAGACTACAAAACAAAACAAAGTGCTTACCACGGCATAGCGGACAACCACTCTCTTTTAAAATTACTGTCAGTAAACGAATGCTTGAATTGAGAACCTTCCCCAAACTCAAGTGACTCCAAAGCGTTCACTCGTGAAACTAAAAAGGTCCTTAAAGTCTCGAATGAAGGATTAGTAGGAAGTGATCCCGTTTTTTCTTCCCAAGCTTTACGGGAGGAGCGGTCTAAACGATTCACTGTCATGTAAACCAGAATATCATCCCAATATTTCGTTGGTCTGTTCATGGAGGTAAGTCCACCAATCACTTCACAAGTGTCATTTAAAAGAGTACGAAGTCCCGAAACATTCTCCTTAGTAACAGGTTCTATCCCGAAAAGTTTCCCTAAATACGTGTTGATGAGAGCCCGTTCACTATCGTAGCGATCCAGAAGTGTTGTCCATGCTCGCTCCAGGTTATCACCAGTGACACTTATATTGACTAACAGCAGAGCAGGCTCAGCTGTCAAACTCGCCTTCAAGTAATGCAGTTTCTGGACCGACGGCAGAGTAGCGTCATCCTTTACCATCGAACAAAACATATCCCGGAAGGCAGGCCATGCAGTGAAGTCAACGGAAAATTTGGGTGATTCCAGTTGTGGAAACATCTTTTTCACTTGTGTTAAAGGAGGATCTTTGGTAGCGGGGATTGTACATTTGGAAGAGGAAGAACTAGCAAGTACATCTAACTCGTCCTGCATATACACCTTCGCAGCAGCATATTTTTCTTCCCCTTTAGTGAACAAATCTTGCCCAAAGTATGGATCGGTTGAATTGTCCTCACGCACAATGAGAAGCTGATCATGATTTGTACCAAACGTGGACCACTTCTTTTCCAAGTTTTCCAAGTGTATGTTGAGATCGTTCTTGGAAAGGTTCGTTTTACCAGACTTTTTCAAATTGGAAACTACATTGCAAATGAGTTCGTAAATCCCATACTGCTGAGCAATACAGTCCTTAACGCTCATTTTGATACAGTACTACAGGCAATAAACGTAAAAACAATAGAAAAATCGAATAAAATCGATAAACTTTAAAAATTGCACAAAAAGATAAAATTCGAATAAAATCGAAACACGTTGAAAAAAGTCAAAAAAATCAACAACAAAAAATACAACTCTGTCAGTATGGCAGCGAAACACTACACAGTGTGGATGCACAAAAAGAGAGTTTCGATGTGTGCTGCAAACTATCAGCTGTACTAAAAAAGTTCAAAAGTTCAAAAAGAATCGAAATAAAAAACGATACACTTTAAAAGTTACAAAAAATAGTTAAGATTCGAATAATGTTAACAAGTTAAAAAGTCACAGAAGAAACAATCCTGTCAGTATGACAGCGAAACACTACACAATATAAAAGCACAACAAAAAGAGTTACGATGAATAGTGCTGCAAAAGATCACTGTTCTAAAGTCTTTAAAAGTTTAAAATTACAATAGGAATCGAAATAAACCCGATACACTTCCACAGTTACATCCAAAATAATCAAAAAATACATTTCTAATCAAATCGGAACACGTTAAAAAGTCAAAGAAAAACACAATCCTGTATTATTATGACAGCGAAGCACTATACAGTTTGAGAATGAAGTGTCGAATGTTACGAAGCACAGTGCTGCAAAGTATCAGCTGTTCAAAAAGCTTCAAACACTTACCAAACGTAGAGTATGGAAAAGCACATGCTATCGCAAACCTGTCATTCTGTGGAGCGACTTGAGGGCAGTGATGGTCTACCGATCAACACCAAGCATTGCGCACGCACCTGCGTAGGGATACACATCGTACGAGCAAGTGTAATGAGACACCTGTTGCCAAGAGCGCGGGACGTCTTCTCGTGACGTCACGCATCGATCGCCGAAAATTGCCTTCACGACACAGTCTCCGTGTCGTTTCGCAACATGACGCTTGAAATCGGCCACAATTATTATTCAAATAACAAATTTCGCGATTAACTTTAGAACACTTCACATATTAGTCACTTTAATCCTGCAAAAAGCACTACAATCCACTAGCTGAAGCCCTCATCCGGTTATCGAAGGACCAATAATGTTGAGAAAAGCACTTAAAAAATAACACAATGCACATGCAGGATTTAAAGTTGTTGGTAAAAAAGTCACTGAGTCAGGATTATTATTGTTGACACCAAGAAACGTATCATTTATTAAAAACTAACAGTAAAAGTTTTGCCTTCTAGCAAAGGCTACACACGATTTATTATAATTTAAAAGAAGACGAGTAAGAGGTACCGACTCGAACTTCGTAACGTTCGACACTGACCCTGACCACCTCAATTCATCAGTGAAACGAGTAGATAACAGGGTAGAAAAAGCAAGGTAGATACCTATGCGAACTCAAGAAAGAGAAAAGAACACTCACGCCGCACAGTCATACGATACAAACACAATAGAGAAAAAAATATATAAATATAATATATAAAAATAATTAATAAATTGAATGATGAACTAATTAATTAATTAAATTATTCTAACAGGATAGGGAATGATGATTAAATACACATAGTTTTATTCGATTAATCTAAATTTTTATTTAACAACAATTTTGAAATACTTTTAATACATCACATTCATTATAAAAAATCCTAACCTAGATTTATAAAAGTATTCACTAATATATTACATGTTTTTGACTCAATTTATTTAGAATTGGTAGGCACTCAGGGCTTTGTAGTGAATGGTTACTATAAATACAAAATTGCAACTCATATACAAGATCGTTTGGATCTGTATGAAGCAATATACAACGTTCAAGGTAGGATAGCTCCTCCTCCTCCTCCTCTTCCTCATCACCTTTCTCCTCCTCCTACTCCTCCTCCTAATCCTCCTCCCCCTCCTCCTTTTCCTCCTCATCCTCCTCCTCCTCCTCCTCTTCCTCATCATCATCATTCTCCTCCACTTCCTCTTCCTCCTTCTCCTCCTCCTTCGCCTCCTTCTCATCATTCTTCTCCTCCTCCTTCTTCTACTCCTCCTCCTCATTCTCCTCCTCCTCATTCTCCTCCTCCTCATTCGCCTCGTCCTCATTCTCCTCCTCCTCTTCCTCATCATCATTCTCCTCCTCCTCGTCTATTTCTTCCATCTCTTGTTCATCTATCTCTTCCTCCATCATTTGTCTTCATGACTTTGACATTGTGCTCGAATTCTTCGTTTGCAGCTTCTTCATTGAGAGTCTCAAAACTTAAATTCTTCTTCACATTGAAAGCTGAATCATATTTACGTTTTATTCCGGTAAATATTTGGTTTCGTACCTTTGGACATGTCAACTTCATTCTTTGTGGTATTACATTTTCTTTGAGGACATCACTTTTTGCTTTAGGACTTCACGAAGCTCTGCAATAACTGAACTATAACTGTCATCAGTTTCATAATTGTTCTCGATATCACATTGAATCGTTTGCGGAATCTCATGAGACAAGTTGATGGGGAAAAGTTCATAGCTTTCAGATTTATCATAGATATTCATGTGGGAAGAGAGATTCTGTGCTTTTTTGCATGAGCACATCTGACGTCTCTTCAAGTTATCTACTCGTGAAAAAACTCTGGAACAATTTTGACAAAAAGAAGCCATCTTAAGAATGTGCAAAGGTTAACTGACAATTATGTCCTAACACGTCAATGCTCATTTCAATACTGACGTTATATTCATCTGCACTCTCTTAATATATGATTTGAGCCTTCCGCAATTCTTCAATTATGAAAATTATTTCATTACTGTGACTTGGATTTCCTGCTGATTGTGATGCCAACAGTAAACAAAGACGTTTGACCGGCTCATTTGGATCATCCCAATAAATGTAGTCTGGTATTGAGTCTTTCCTTGCTATAATAAGGTGAGGTAGTAAACTCCTTAATCGTTTCTTTTTCTTTGATGAACCTCCAGTTGATGATAATCGTTTATGTGGAAAAAGTTTTACCATCATATTTTTATATTTTGCAGTATTGTTCGAGCGAATAGGTGAAGTAGGACTGTAATTCTTATTATGTGCATTTGTAGCTATAAGAATTTCCTCATAGTTCTTTAGATCATCAGGGATTATATAAACTTCATCAGGTTTTTGCGTGACCAAAAAATTCAATAAACCAGTGGTTTTCATGTAAACTTTTTCACCAACCTTGATATATTCTCCACCAAAGCTAATCGGTGTATCACCAATTATCAGAGAACCATCACTAAGTTTTCGTACACCATAAACCATATCCAAATATTTTTTACTATTTTTATTTGATAGTCCAATAAATTTATTTGTCAACTTGTCATGATTTTCAATAGGTTCAACATTTTCTTCAATCATAGTTTTATCATGATCCTGATAATCATCATCACTATCACCGTCAGCAGTCACGAAAGAAAGATTATCATTTTCTTCTTCATGTCCTTCTTTATATTCTTCATTTTCATCTTTTTCAATTTTATTTCTCATGAATTTATTTTCTTTGATTGATACATCTGATAAATCTACTAGTTTTTGTAGTGGTGTAACTATAGGTTTAAAAATCTCTCTCAATATACTTTCGGAAGCTTCTTTACCCAACTTAAACGTACGATATTTTCGTCAAATTTCCTCACTAGCTTTTGCTATTTGACTCAGCATTTCTCGTCCCTATCGAAACATGTTGATGTGTTGGTGTCTCACACTATACTGACTTAGTCACAATCAAGGACTCTTATTTATAGGAGAACGATGATGCTGAGGAAGAGGAGGAGGAGAAGGAGGATGAGGAGGAGGAGAAGGAGGATGAGGAGAAGGAGAATGAGGAGGAGGAGGAGCTATCGTGTTTTGAACGTTGCATAATGTTTCATACGGATGCAAACGATCTTGTATATGAGCTGCAGGTTTGTATTAATAGTAACCATTCCATACAAAGCCCTGAGTGTCAAGCAATTAATAATAAATTGCGTCAAAAACATATAGTATATTAGTGAATACTTGTATAAATCTCGCTCAAGATTTTTCTAATGAATGTGATGTATTAAAAATAATTTAAGATTGCTGTTGAACAAAACTTTAAGTTAAACGAATGAAACTATGTGTATTTAATCGTAATTCCCTATCCTTTTATAATAAGTCAATAAATTAATTAGTTTATTATTCAAGTTATTAATTATTTTTACCCAAATTAGTTTTTTCTTAGTCTAATGATTTTTTACTTAATTTAATTACATTTATCTTGGTTTAATTATTTTTAAGTTAGTTATATCGGTTACAAGTTATTCTGTTTAGTCAGAAGTTATTTTTTAATGACTTTGAAATAACCTTAATTAGTAACTTACGATTATGGCAGAAAGTTCATACTGCGTTACGTACTTTTCCAGACGGCTGACATGCACAAAAACTCACTTTTTTTTAAATTGATCAAATTGATAAAATGTAGGTTGATCCAAGGTACAGTATTAAATTGCGCATGCGCAGAGTACTCACTCGATAGAAAGTAAGAAGGAGGTTTTGAAACCTTAATTTTGAACTCGATCATACCTCGTTGTCTATCTCGCATGGTAGAAAGAGAGGACCGATCGAGTTAAGGTATCAGTGTCCCAGTAATTTAAAAATGTAAAGTGTGAAAATTTAAAAAAATCGTCAAATTTTAATGTTGAGTCATTACTTTTCATATTTGTTAATTAGTTTAAGTTACTGTGTAAGATTTTTTTGTTTCCTTTACTTAATTCTTCTAAGAATAAAGTTGATTTACCAATTAATGAGTTGTAGCGCGGGAAATTTAAATTGATAAATTGTAGGCTACTTGAAACAGCGCAGGAAATCTCAACGCTACACTTGTAGAAATAGGGAATACCAGCGCGCGCGCGTGTAGGACGCACTGGGGCGACACACATGATGTCGGTAAGGCACTGGCAGACTGTGAATCAATTCAACGGCCGATAAATGCATTACCGACTGTCGATACATTATATTAGTGCTGGCAGAAAGTACCGAGTGACGTCATCAATTATTTACACCCGATTGATAAGGTAGGCTCCTGATATAGCGACTGACGCTCCATCTGTGGCTGGAGATGTGCATTATTGACGGCCCCTGATTTACCGACCTATGGCAAACTGATAATATAAAAAGTAACCAACTTCCTTGTTTCACGAACCGATGGTAACATTGTTCCCTGCCTTACCGACATATAGAGAAATATTGATATAAAAAATTACCGACGTCTCTGTTTTATTGACTGATGGTAACATAGTTCCATACCTTACCAACATATATAAAAATGCCAATATAGAAATTGATGACCTCCCTCTTTTACTGTCTGATGGTTACATGGTTCCCTACATTACCGAAATAAAGAAAATAATAATATAAAAAATTACCAACCACCCTGTTTTACCGACTGATGGTAACATGGTCCCCTGCCTTACCGATATATAGAAAATGCCGTTATGAAAAATTACCTACCTCTCTGTTTTACTGACTGATGGTAAAATTTCTCCCTAACTTAACGACATATGTTGAAATGATAATATAAAAAATTACCAAATTACCTGTTTTACCTTTTGGTTGTAATAAAGTGTTTTGTCAATCAATGGTCACTTAGCACGGAACCAAACCTTATAATGTTAACTTAGCAAGGATCCAAATTACGAACCTCACTTTTTAACGATTTAGCATGGAACAGAACCTTATAATGTTCATATAGCAGGAATCTCTATTACCAGCTTCACTGTTTTACCTACTTAGCATGCAACAGAACCTTAAATTTACCGACCTCTCTGTTTTACCGATCGATGGTACAATTCTATCTCAGCAGGAATCTGCATTATCGACCTCACTGTTTTACCGACTTAGCACGGAACAGACCCCTCCCTTTGTCAGTAGCGCTATCTGTTGGTGTCGGTAACTTGCGTCGGTGGCGCCATCTCTCGGTAAGTGAAGTCGCAGCCGCCTAGCCCTACTACTTTCGTGTAATTCTGGACAGTTTTTCAGTGGGAAAAAGAATGTAGAGGTGCACATCGAGAATCTGCTCCAAACGATCCTGTATATGATGGAGTAATAGTAAGGAGACCAAACGACGATACGCGTGCGAATAAAAAATGAACCTCGAATTTTCTGACATAGTTTGGGGGAGGTACGCTGAATTGTAAAGGAGTTCACCTCGTTTTGAGTGGAATATCCGCAAGAGGTTTTTGATTGGTGGCTTCTGGGCAGTAAATTTGAATCATGACTAACCCACCAATCAAAAAGCTCCAGATGATATTCCATTAAAAACGAGGTGAACTCCTGTACATTTTAGCGTACGTCCTCCTCTAAACTATGTCCAAAAAAACGGCGATAAATTTTGACACACAGATTTGTCCCCTTACTGACAAAAATACATTTTACAGTTGTGCCTCCTGCGCTAAGTCAGTTTGCGAAGAACACCGTGTACATTTCTGTAAAGATTGTGGAAGATGCTCATGGCAGTAGCAACTTTTCACTTGAAGAAGAATCTCATTTCTGCGTCACTCGGAACGAATATCTCACAAGGAGCTGTGAGAGCATATCTCCACCACAAGCGAACCTTAATGAAGTTACTACTCATGATGATTTTGGATTTTAAGAATCCCCTGATCCTGTAATTTATGATGAATTTGGCATTCAGAAGGGGCGAGATGGTTGTTAATACATTTCAGAGTCCCTAATTTTTGAGTCCTCAAAAATATCGACACCGATTTTTCGGCTCCAACCCTTAACGTTAAAATACAACACCTTATCACCACGCAGATATGACTTTGTCGAAAAATAATCGTTTTCAGAATTTTACAGTGTAAACAGAGTCTCTGATTTTTGGGCTCCTCAAAAATACCAACGCCGATTTTTGGGCTCCAGGCCTTACAGTTCAAAAGCAACCCCTTGACACCACACAGATATTACTTTCTCAAAACATAATATTTTTCAGAATTTTACAGTGTAAATAGAGTCTCTGATTTTTCGGCGACTTAAAGATACCAACCCTGACATTTGAAAACCAACCCCTTGACACCACGCAGATAAGACATTGTCAAAAAATAACCTTTTTAGAATTTCACAGTGTAAATAGCGTCTCTGATTTTTGGTCTCCTCAAAAATACCAACACCGATTGTTGGGCCCCAAACCTTGCAGTTGAAGAGCAACCCCTTGACACCTCACAGATATGACTTTTTCAAAAAATAATCTTTTTTAGAATCTTACATTGTAAATAGTCTCTGATTTTTGGGATCCTCAAAAATATCGACACCGATTTTTGGGCTTCAACCCTTATTGTTAATATACCACCCCTTTACACCCAGCAGATATGACTTTCTCAGAAAAATAATCTTATTCAGAATTTTACAGTGTAAATAGAGTCTCTGATGTTTAGGCTCCTCAAGAATATCGAAAGCGTTTTTTGTGCTGCATCCCTTATATTTGAAAAGCAACCCCTTGAAACCACGTAGATACGACTTTGTCAAAAAATAATCTTTTTAAGAATTTTATAGTGTAAATAGAGTTTCTGATTTTTAGGCTCCTCAGAAATATCGATGCTGATATTGCGGCTCGAACCCTTCCAGTTGAAAAGCAACCCCTTGACAGCACGTAGATATTACTTTGTAAAAAATAATCTTTTTTAAAATTTTGCAGTGTAAGTAGAGACTCTGATGTTTGGGTTCCTCAAAAATATCGATGACGATTTTTGGCCTCCATCCCTTACAGTTGAAAAGCAACCCCTCTACACAACGCAGAAATTACTTTTTCAAAAAATAATATTTTTCAGAATTTTACAGTGAAAACAGAGTCTCGGCTATTTGGGCTCCTCAAAAATACTAACACCGATTTTTGGGCTTCAACCCTCACAGTTGAAAATCAACCCATTGACACCACGTAGATATGACTTTGTCAACAAATAATCTTTTTAAGAATTTTACAGTGTAAATACAGTCTCTGTTTCTGGGCTCCTCAAAAATTTCGACACCGATTTTTGGGCTCAAACACTTAAAGTTGAAATAAACCCGTCTACACCACGCAGATGTGACTTTGTCAAAAAATAATCGTTTTTAGAATTTTACAGTGTAATTAGCGTCTCTGATTTTTGGGCTCCTCAAAAATATCGACACAGATTTTTGTGCTCCAACCCTTAACGTTAATATACGACCCCTCTACACAACGCAGATATGACTTTGTCAAAAACTAAACGTTTTCAGAATTTTACATTGTAAATAGAGTCTTTGATTTCTAGGCACCTCAAAAATACCAACACTGATTTTTGGGCTCCAAACCTTACAGTTCAAGAGCAACATCTTCACACCACGCAGATATGACTTTGTCAACAAGTAATCTTTTTTAGAATTTTACAGTGCAAATAGAGTCTCTGATTTTTGGATATGCTGGTATAGATACAGCCATACAGGATGTCTGTTTTGGCCATTCGATTCTTGTTGCTTACGAAAGTAGACGCGCAGGCGCGATCAACATGCGCCTGTTGTAAACAAAACAAAGCGAGTCAGGTAAATCAGTCATACAGAGGGTATTGCTAAACGACACATTTCAGATATAGTTCCCTCAGGCCAGTGTTTAATAGAATTACACATTTAATACAATAGCAACACATATATTAAATTTTTGTACCACAAATATGAATAACTTTTATTTACCATATTTCAGTAAGTGCATTTCGTACTCTTTATGATTGAAGTACACGTGTTATATTGTAAATACCCTCGTAATTTTTCAACCCACGATCATATGTTTAAATCACCGTCACCATTTCTATCAGTGTGGACATCACGAAGATATTACTTTGTAAAAAATAATCTTTTTAAGAATTTTGCAGTGTAAATAGAGACTCTGATGTTTGGGCTCCTCAAAAATATCGAAAACGATTTTTGGGCTCCATTCCCTACAGTTGAAAAGCAACCCCTCTACACCACGCAGAAGTGACATTGTGAAAAAATAATCTTTTTGAGAATTTTACAGTGTAAATATAGTCTCTGATTTTTGGGCTCCTCAAAAATACGAACACCGATTTTTGGGCTCCAACACGATGAAAAAACCACGGTTAAAGTTGACGGAAAGTCATACACTTTCCTCAACTCAAAATGTGAATCCGCACATATCTTATGAAGAGGAACCCCAGGAAAGTGACATGGACCGTCCTTTACATACGCAGCTATGACTTTCTCAAAAAATGATGTTTTTCAGAATTTCACACTGTAAATGGAGTCTCTGATTTTTGGGCTCCTCAAAAATATCGACACTGATTTTTGGGCTCCATCCCTTCTAGTTTAAAAGCAACCGCTCTACACCACGCAGATATAACAAGTAAGAGGGCTAGATTACTTGACAAATGTAAGTGCCTTTTTGATATCTGTTCGTGCAAATGTCATTTCTCGATCAAAAAAGCCAGGAAACTAAAACTGGGTCACAGCCTGGATGTTCCTATAGTTTGGCAAATAGAGAAGATTCACCAACCAAAAGTTGTTCCCCTGCGAGCATGAAAACGAGCTCAGATGATGAACTTGTTGTCAAACAATCAAAACCCAAAAGACCTAAAAAAGACATGACTGGAAAGATTCCAAATTTGGTCATAGCCTGCGATCGCGCAGGGATCTCTGACAGGAAAGCATCCCTGATTGCAACTGCATTTATGAAAGACTTGGGGATTGAGGAAAATAAGGCTGTTGACCACTCTAAAATTCGTCGAGAGCGAAAACAAAAAACTTTTGAAAAACTTAATAGGCGATTAAAAAATAAAATTTTCAGTTTATACTTCGATTCAAGAAAGGACAGAACGATCAAAAAACTTCAACAAGAAACAACCATCACCACTGAAAATGTTGTTGAAGTGCACATTAGTCTTGTTGAAGAGCCCGGTTCAATTTCCTTGGGGTACAAGGCCACAAGTGCAGGAACAGCAAAAGCGATTGCCAAAGCTCTGGTGGACTTCATCTCTGAAAACGATCTCTCAATTGAAGAGCTCCGTATGCTAGGTTGCGACGGAGCTGCAACTAATACAGGCTGGAAGGGTGGTGCGCTGGCAGAACTGGAGAAGACAATCCAAACATCTTTCCAATGGATGTTCTGCTTATTTCACGCCAATGAGCTTCCATTGCGACACCTCCTCAAAACGTTGCATGGGGCAACCTCTGGTCCAACCAGTTACTCGGGGGATATTAGGAAGCAATTGGCAAATTGTGAAACCAACCAAATTGAATACTTTGAGCCTTCGGAGTCCAACATGCCACAAAAGGTTGTATGTTTGGACTTAAGTACAGATCAGAAGTACTTGCACGAAATGGTAACTGCAGTTTGTTTGGGGTTAGTTCCAGAATTCATTGTAAGGCGAAAGCCTGGGAAAATGTCACACGCCCCGTGGCTCACTACTGCAAATCGTATTCTGCGTCTTTCCGTCTCAACTGAGCGTCCCAGTGCCTTCCTGATAAGCTAAAAGCCATTGTTGACCCAGTGATCGAGCGGAACGGATTTTGGGCTCACCCGGAAAATTTATTGTTGGCAATGGTTTTTGACAGCAGGCCTGAGATTAAAGAAGATGCTCTGGACCTCATCAAGAAATCAAGAGAGAACTCTAATCCAACGAGATTTTGTAAAGTACCACCATTGAACTTCAGTGCTCAGGATTACCCTCAAATGAATGATTGGGATACAGTAAGGCCTGTATCAGAACCGCCTGTCATACGACAAATAGCTCTCGACTTGACTTTTGAAAAATTGGAGGATATACCCTTATTCCCATGTGATACTCAAGCAGTGAAAAGGTGTACTAAGTTGGTCACAGAAGCATCTGGAAAAGTCTGCGCGATGGCTACATCTTCAAGAAAATTGAATCCCAGAAGAAAAACCCTTGTCTGAACACAAAAAACGATCTTAAGAATGGACTGACGTTTGCCTAGGGGATTGATTTACTCAGAAATCATGTTAATACAACCGCATGCATTACTCATCATCAGTAAGTTGAAAAATAAACGCAATTTTCCTGTTCTCGTGTATTTATGAATTTATGTCATATACGTACGTATCTATTTATGAAGAATGAAGATATGGAACATGAAGCAATTTTTCCATGACTCTAGAACTTTGCACACATCTTCTTCACATCATAAAGCAACATAATTGTCCTATTCCATATAAAAATTTAAAAAAAAACTTTTTTTTTGCCAAATTTGCTCCACCCTACTCTTCACCCGGAAGATATGACTTTGTCAACAAAAAATCTTTTTCAGAATTTTACAGTGTAAATAGAGTCTCTAATTTTTGAACTCCTCAGAAATATCGACACTGATTTTTGGGCTCCAACCCTTATAGTTGAAAAGCAACCCCCTTGAGCCACGTAGATATGACATTGTCAGAAAATAATCTTTTTCAGAATTTTACAGAGTAAATAGAGTCTCTGATGTTTGGGCTCCTCAAAAATATCGACACTGCTTTTTCGGCTGCAACCCTTACAGTTGAAAAGCAACACCTTGACACCACGTATATACGACTTTGTTAAAAAATAATCTTTTTAAGAATTTTATAGTATAAATAGAGTCTCTGATTTTTGGGCTCTTTAAAAATACCAACACCGATTTTTGGGCTCCAACACTTAACGTTAAAATACAACGCCATATCACCAGGCAAATATCAGTTTGTCAAAAAATAATCTTTTGCAGAATTTTACAGTGTAAATAGAGTCTCTGATGTTTGGGCTCCTCAAGAATATCGAAAGCGTTTTTTGTGCTGCATCCCTTATATTTGAAAAGCAACCCCTTGAAACCGCATAGATACGACTTTACCAAAAAATAATCTTTTTAAGAATTTTACAGTATAAGTAGAGTCTCTGATTTTTGGGCTTCTCAAAAATGTGGACACCGATTTTTTAGCTCTAACCGTTATCGTTAATATACAACCCCTCTACACTACGCAGATATGACATTGTCAAAAAATAATTGTTTTTCGAATTTCACATTATAAATAGAGTTTCTAATTTTTAACTCCTCAGAAATATCGACACTGATTTTTGGACTCCAACCCTTAATATTAAAATACAATACCTTCTCACCACGCAGATATGACTTTGTCAAAAAATAATCTTTTTCCGAATTTTAAAGTGTAAATAGAGTCCCTCATGTTTGAACAGCTCAAAAATACCAACACTGATGTTTGGGCTCCAAATCTTAGAGTTTAAGAGCAACCCCTTGACACCACGCAGATATGACTTTCTCAACAAATAATATTTTTCAGAATTTTACAGTGCAAATCGAGTCTCTGGCTTTTGGGCTCCTCAAAAATACCAACATTGATTTTTGGGCTCCTCAAAAATACCAACACTGATTTTTGGGCTCCAACCGGCACTATTGAAAAGCAATCCCTCGACACCACGTAGATATGACTTTGTCAAAAAATAATTTTTGCAAGAATTTCGCAGTGTAAATAAAGTCTCTGTTTTTTGGGCTCCATCCCTTCTAGTTGAAAAGCAACCCCTCTACACCACACTCATATGACTTTGTCAAAAAATAATCTTTTTCAGAATTTTACAATTTAAATAGAGTCTCTAGTTTTTAGGCTCCCCAAAAATATTGACACTGATTTTTCGGCTGCAACACTTACAGTTGAAAAGCAACCCCTTGACACCACGTAGATAAGACTTTGTCAAAAAATAATCTTTTTAAGAATATTACAGTGTAAATAGAGTATCTGATTTTTGGGCTCTTTAAAAATACCAACACCGATTTTTGGACTCCAACACTTAACGTTAAAATACAACGCCTTATCACTGGGCAGATATCAGTTTGTCAAAAAAAGTATTTTTTCAAATTTTACAGCGTAAATAGAGTCTCTGATTGTTGGACTTCTCAAAAATATCGACGCTGATTTTTGGGCTGCAGCCCTTACAGTTGAAAAACAACCCCTTGATAACACGCAGCTATGACTTGATCAAAAACTAATAATTTTAAGAATTTTACAGTGTAAATATAGTCTCTGATTTTTGGGCTCCTCAAAAATATCGACGCTGATGTTACATCTTCACGCCTTACAGTTGAAAACCAACCCCTTTAAACCACGTAGATATGACTTGGTCAAAAAATAATCTTTTTCAGAATTTTACAGTGTAAATAGAGTCTCTGATTTTCGGGCTCCTCGAAAATATCGACACCGATATTTGGGCGCCAACTGAGACGGTCCGTTCTATTTTCATATTTTGAATTAAATCATAAATCTATAGGCGAATATTTATATTGATACGCATTTGACGCTAAAGTGGACAAGCAGGTGGAACGAAGGGGTGATTCACGAAATCATTCGATCATACGATCGATTGCGCTCGTCATCGGTTAATAAGTGGTGATAGCGTGGGACCAATGCACTTTATATATCGATCCCGGTATCGGTACCACAGGTCTTCCTACTCGACCCTCTGCGAGGAGGAATCATTCACTTCAACAAAGAGTCTCAATGAGGAGCGACGTGGATCGTCTAAGCTCCATTGAAAAAAAACTGTCAATGAATATAGAGTGTTTCTTTTAAGTATATATTATAGTAAGCTTCTGGAAGGAAAGCTTCCTACCTGAGATTCTCCTTCGAATGTTGATCAATTATTTCAATTCATTGTTTTTGAATTAAAATAATAAATATGAGTTTGTGGGGATTAAAAAAGTTTAATTTATGTGTGATGCCTGTAACGACTCTCCACCTTATTTAATGATAAGGACCTTGTTGTGCATGCTTGCATAATGAATTTTAACTTACTGTGAATTGGAAATTTCTTTTATTTTGAGTAAAAATCAAAATTATGTAGCTTTTCATAACGACCCTGCACCTGATTTAAACATTAGGACCTCTTTGAGCGAGTAAGCTTAGAGTTAAATAAAAATGATAATCTGTCGTAACGACCCTGCACCTTATTAACAATAAGGACCTCGTTGTGCGAGCGAGATTAAATAAAAAATTAGAATAGCACTACTCGTATCGACCCTGCACCTTGTGTAACAATGAGGACCTCGTTGTGCGAGTGGAGATTGGGGTTTGAAATACAAAACTTATGAAGGAGAATCAAAGAATTTAGTTAATAAATTTGTATAAAGTCAAAATTGTGAATATCCGTAACGACCCTACACCTTGTTTAATTACAAGGACCTCGTTGTGCGATGATATACAATAACAAATTAAATATATGAGTTTGTGCAGTAATCTGAAATGGATCTTTTGAGAGAGATTCATAAAATAGAATTCAATTGATTACTAAAATACGCAATCATCTCTCCCTTGAGTGAATCCACAATCCGTCACTTTTATCTTCAAGTAACGAATTAAATTTTAATGTGAATTTTTATTGTAAGAATTAATCTTACTAAATTGTTCTGAATTTAATTTTTAAAGTTAGTTATCAAATGTTCAGGGCTAGTTTTAATATCCTATCAGTATTGGAATCAACTTATATCGTTGGTTGAAATTTACTGGGCAGGAAAAAGTAAACGCAAATTGAACGAATGTCTCGATGAAGATAAGAATCATTGAGCATAATTAAATTGTGAATATTGATGAACACAAAATTGATCCCCGGTTAGAGAGAATTTGATAATGTTACAACTGGTACCTGCCTGGTGGGACACTCGAGGAAACAAAAGTAGAGTGATTGCGTAAGGTCATTGTCTGTCCGGCGCATTTGGTTTCGGGAGAATAATAGAGAGCCATACATCGCTTGAGTCTAGATGAGGCACAGGTGACCAATAGGGTGGAGCAAAATTCCGAAATTATGAAATTCGGGTTGGAATAGTGAAATTATGTTTCCTATTGGGACAAATAACACGCCTTCGAAATTGTATTGAAAAATATCAAGTACTTCAGGTTCCATAAGTCACGAGAATGTTCCCAATACATACGCATCGATCAAGAAGAAAAAGCGAAATATTCATTTTGGGCTTTAATGAATCCTTGGAAGGTTTTTTTGTGGTTCATTTGTTCATTATAAGTTCAAAATTAAAGTTTTGATGATTAAAACAATTAAGCTCCATCGATTATATTTATCACGTTTTCAGTCAGTCGTTCACAGAGTCGCACTTTTCTTCATTTTAACGTGGAGCCGAGTGCTATTTTCGTCACTTTTCGTCCTATTGCGTGATCTATTTGCAGTTGAAATGCCGGAAGTGACAACACGAATAAAAATCGTTTGTTACACTTTGGAGGAAGCCAAATCTGCTCGGATATTGTTTTGCCCACACAAGGTTATGTTCTTCGAGATCATATTCTCATTTTCGGTGCATTGAAGAAGCAAAGCAGCAAACGCCCTTCCTCCCAGGGAATAATTTTGCAGGTTGATGACTACGTAAGGAGTATATGGGAAAAGGCTTCACTCCCCATCTTCAGTCAAAAACGGTCTACTGCTAAAATTAAGAGCCTGCATGATGCGTACTAAAAACTCAAAAAGTACCCCAAGAAACAACACAACAGTGAGTCGTATAGGAGCAAGAGGGCTAGATTACTTGACAAATGTAAGTGCCTTTTTGATATCTGTTCGTGCAAATGTCACTTCTCGATCAAAAAAGCCAGGAAACTAAAACTGGGTCACAGCCTGGATGTTCCTATAGTTTGGCAAATAGAGAAGATTCACAAACCAAAAGTTGTTCCCCTGCGAGCATGAAAACGAACTCAGATGATGAACTTGTTGTCAAACAATCAAAACCCAAAAGTCCTAAAAAAGACATGACTGGATGAATTCCAATTAATAATAGGCGATTAAAAAAGAGAATTTTGAGTTTATACTTCGATTCAAGGAAGGACAAAACGATAAACAAACTTCAACAAGATACAACCGTAACCACTGAAAATGTTGTTGAAGTGCACATTAGTCTTGTTGAACAGTCCGGTTCAATTTTCTTGGGGCACAAGGCCACGAGTGCAGGAACAGCAAAAGCGATTGCCAAAGCTCTGGTGGACTTCATCTCTGGAAACGATCTCTCAATTGAAAAGCTCTGTATGCTAGGTTGCGACGTAGCTGCAACCAATACAGGCTGGAAGGGTGGTGCGCTGGCAGAACTGGAGAAGACATTCCAAACATCTTTCCAATGGATGGTCTGCTTATTCCACGCCAATGAGCTTCCATTGCGATACCTCCTCAAAACGTTAGATGGGGCAACCTCTGGTCCAAGCAGTTAGTCGGGGGATATTGGGAAGCAGTTGGAAAATTGTGAAACCAACCAAATTGAATACTTTTAGCCTTCGGAGTCCAACATGCCACAAAAGGCTGTAGGTTTGGACTTAAGTACAGATCAGAAGTGCTTGCACGAAATGGTAACTGCAGTTTGTTTGGGGTTAGTTCCAGAATCCCTTGCAAGGCGAAACCCTGGAAAAATG
Organism: Andricus coriarius; assembly: GCA_932066315.1. Lineage (NCBI taxonomy): Eukaryota > Metazoa > Arthropoda > Insecta > Hymenoptera > Cynipidae > Andricus > Andricus coriarius. The sequence goes on from CAKNWT010331658.1 coordinate 17,718, forward strand.
TCACACGCCCCGTGGCTCACTACTGCAAATCGTATTCTGCGTCTTTCC